>DWCF01000316.1:0-46143 GCA_018230265.1 Delias oraia
GATCGTTTAACCTCAGTAAGACAGCTGAAAAGGGAAACGCTGAAAATTTATTAATTATTGAAAATTATCCTGAATTAGTCCAGCAGTATGTGAAGAACTGGGAAATACGAATGTCACAATCCTATCAGTATGCTCCCTAGATACTTGATATCAAAAAAAGTCTTTTTATTGATAGATGTAATTTCTTGTGATATAATAAATTAAAAGGTTTTAAGGGGTAGGTAATGGATTACATAAATGATGCTGCTGATAGTTACGCTGCCATTCATGATTTTTTTCAAAATAATGGTGTTGGAGATTACAAAGTTCAATGCAATTATGGTGGTGTACCGTATGCTACTGACGAATATGTACATTCTGGAGACAAATTTTGGAGCAATAATTTTATAGACTCACATTTTGGAAAGGAAATAAAAATGTATCCTCAAAGTGAGCTTTTAGCTAAAGAGTATGCTGGGAATACACTACCGGTTTCAATATCACTAAACGAGGATCTAATAAAAATAAAAGAATGTCAGAAAAAAACTAAATTTGTAGAACTAGAAGGGGAATCAGGTGATATAGTATATGATAAGCAAAAACATATAAAGTGCTACACGACAAAGTTATCATATGACGATGTTTCTGTTCATAATAAAAACAAATTTTCAATACTGAATATTAGATATGACATGCCAAATGATTCGAGATACAGTTTAAACATAGCCTTCACAAAGGTTAATGATAATCAACCAGGGTTTTGGCAAAAATTTAAAAATATGTTTTAATAAAGTAGCTTCTCAATCAGGAATATTCTGGTGGAAAATGAATATCTACTTAGTAATGAATTTGGTCAGTAGCTACTAAGTTTTTCTTATAGCTATACAACGAAGGTTTGCTGGTCTTACATTTATTCTCTGCAAGACAAAAAATTCACATAATTGTACATAGTATGGAATAAATAAACTTCCACTATATTTTTCGATTAAACTCACCTTTTCTCTATTGAACAGATTTCGTATTAAATCTTAAGTTCAACGCACCTAAATATATAAGCATTCCCAGCAAAATCATAGGTATAGAAAGAAATTGTCCCATAGTTAAATTGAACCATAAATAGCCAATTTGATAGTCTGGCTCGCGGAAAAATTCAACCACAAAACGTGCTATTCCATACCACATAACTGCAATACCAGTTGTTGCACCGTAATACAGTTTCACTCTAGTCAAGAAAAACAGTGAATTTGCAACTACAAAAAGTAGCGCTCCTTCAAAAAATGCCTCATAAAGTTGGCTTGGATGGCGCAATAAATTATCACCATTTTCTGGAAATACCATACCCCACGGCATATTTGTAACCCTGCCAAATAACTCTCCATTTATAAAATTACCTATGCGGCCTAGAAGTAAACCTATCGGAACTCCACAAGAAATTAGATCCAGTGTGTAAAATATAGGAATGTTATGTCTTCTACAGGAGATTATTACTGCAAGCAAAACTCCTATAGCACCGCCATGAAATGACATACCTCCTTCCCAGGTCTTTAGTATTTCGATAGGATTGCTTATATAGAGAACTGGATCATATATCAATACGTACCCAAGCCTACCTCCAAGGATAATGCCTATAATAACGGCTGTTAATAACGAATCGTAAAAATTCTTAGTAAATATTTTTTGATTGTCTAGCTTATGTAAATACCAATATGCAAAAACTATACCCAAAACATATGCTAAAGAGTACCAATATATAGAAACAGGACCGATGCTAAAAATAACTGGACTTAAAGACATATTTTACTACAAATTATTCTTAGACAATCTACTTTTCTCACGTTCCCACTCTCTCTGCTTTATGGTTGCTCTCTTATCATAGAGTTTTTTTCCTTTCACAATGGCAATTTTAGTTTTTGCCAACCCTTTATCATTAAAATAGATAGAAAGTGGCACAACAGTTATTCCAGAGGTTTTAATTTGACCAATTAGCTTATTTATCTCTTTTTTATGCAAAAGCAATTTTCGTTCTCTTTTTGGCTTGTGATTCTTTTGGTTTGCAGCTTTATACTCTGCGATATGCATATTGTTTAGCCATATTTCACCTTTTTTTTCAGTAACGTAAGCATCAGAAATGTTTGCTTTTCTTTCCCTTAGTGATTTCACTTCACTACTTAAGAGGATCATACCTGCTTCAAATTCTTCTAAGATAAAGTATTCAAACCTTGCTTTTCTATTTTCTGCAATAACTTCCATATCTAAAGATATCTTTAAGCTTCAATATATTACAGAACTTTTGGTTTAATTCATAACAAAACAATTATCTCAGTAAATGCAAGTTTGGTTAAAAAAGCTCCAATCTTCCTGCAAGTGTAATTTGTTCCACTCTTCCTACTGCCATTTCAGCCCTAGGACTAGCATTACCTGACAAAGAACTTATCACATCTTTGCAGCCCCATTCAATAGCAAAGTGTAAAGGAGCATATCTATTATTGTTCTGTTTACTAACATATGCCCCACTTTCAATTAAAATATCTCTTATACTTTCATGATCGCTAGCAAAATGCAAAGGAGTGCGTCCACAACTATCCCACACATTAACACATGCTCCATGTTCAATCAGAGTTCTTACTATGTTTTCATTATCACTTTCAGCAGCAAAATGCAAGGGAGTGCTTCTATAATTATCCCACGCATCGACATATGCTCCGTGTTCAATTAGAGCTATTACTATGTTCTCATAGCCACTCTTAGTAGCAAAATGTAGAGGAGTGTGTCCATCATTGTTCTGCGCGTTAACATCTGCTCCACATGCAATTAGAGCTCTTACTACACTTTCATTCCCACCTTCGGTAGCAAGATGTAAAGGTGTACATACATCATTGTCCCACGCATTAACATTTGCTCCACTTTCAATTAAAATATCTAATATGCCTTTGTGGTTCCATTCAGCAGCAAAATGTAAAGGAGTGCATCCATCGCTGTCCCATGCATCAACATATGCTCCATATTCAATTAGAGCTATTACTATGTTCTCATAGCCACTCTTAGCAGCAAAATGCAACAATGTAGTTTCTACAGGATCTAGATCACTATGTGTAGTGAATATATGATTGATATTAAATCCACTATCTTTCCACCTCCGTAAATCAATTCTTTCTAATTTTATTTTTATTCGTTCAACTATGTTGTTCTTGCTTAAACCTGAAGTATCATTTATTTCTTCAAGCATTTTTAGAAAATCATCAAGCGTCATAATCTCCACTACTTATTAAAATAACTTGGTTATTATGTTCTTTGACACAAAAATCAAGAACTTTTTATTTTCCTAAAAAATCATTTAAGTTATACTCCAAATCATGAAAGTCAGGCAAAATATTAAGTTTTTTTCTCTATCATTTGTGATTTTGTCTTCTCTATGGATTACATTGTCTGGTTATTTTGAGCCTTTTTTTATTCTCTGTGGAGTATTTTCTTCTGTGTTCACATTGATTATCTTTAAAAGGTTAATTGATGCTGAAAGTGCCCTTAGTCAAATTCTAAATGATAGTGGTAGGCTGTCACTTTATCAGCTTATAAGTTATATACCTTGGCTAATTTACCAAATTATTTTTTCAAGTATTTATGTAACAAAAAAGGTGCTACGATTCAAATCTACAGTTGAGCCAATTGTTATTGTAAGAGAATGCATAGGACATAATGATAAGACCATTGCATTATTTGCTAACTCGGTTACGATTACTCCTGGAACTTTAACTATCAATGTTGAAAAGAAGCAGAAAACATATTTATCTACCATATGTTTGATAGATAAAGATCTTGAAAGTGGCATTTCTGAAATAGAAGGTAAAGTCTTAAAAATGCTACACCTAGTTAAGTAATTGCTTTCAATAAGTTAACAGCGTCTCTGTATTCTCTTCTTAAGCTCTCAAGCATTTCTTTTGGAAGGCTATCAATAACAGTAGAACATAAATAATTGTACAAATCTTCTAGCCTTGATATGTTATTTTTCTTCTTGCTGTTGAATTTGTACGGAAAAATGCCCTCCATAATTTCAATATCAACAACCTTATTTAAAAATGCATTTTCACTTGTTATGCTTATTCTTGTAAGTATAGTATTAATTTCAGGTTCATTACTCGTATAAATATCTGATAATTCTGCCATTTTAATGACGTATAAAGTTACTACTTTTGATAAACAATTATCAGAATATTCACAATTTTTTATTACCTCCCACTGAGTAACCTGAGACTTGCTTGTTTTTGCATTGCTTGGTAATTTATTCATTGAATTTTCTCCATTTAATTCAGTGTAGTAAATTATACTAATACTTTGTTAAATAAATAATAACGCAGCCATAAAAATATGCATTTATTTACCATAAATTGTATAATATTCCTAAAATTAAATGTTAAAGTTACTTCAAACTGAATGATTTCTTTAATTCCATATTATCCAGCAGTGTAAAATATTGCTACACAATAGTATTTATTCTAAAATAAACTTTCCTTTTGAGCTATTTTATTAATATCCATTCTTACGTCTGCACTAAAATGAAAAAGATAAAACTCGGAATACTAATTTCAGGTAGAGGATCAAACATGCAGGCTTTAATAGAAGCATGTCAAGATCAGAATTTCCCTGCTGAAACTGTGTGTGTTATCACAAATAATAGTGAAGCTGGAGGCCTTAAAATAGCAAAGCAAGCAGGAGTTTCAGCGTTTGTTGTTGAAGATAAGCCACTTGATACTGATAAAATTCATGAAATACTTGTTCAACATAAGGTTGATTTAATTTGCCTTGCAGGGTTTATGAGAATTATAAAGGCCAATTTCCTGAATAAATGGCATAACAAAGTTATAAATATTCATCCCTCTTTACTTCCGTCATTTAAGGGCCTAAATGCTCAGGAGCAAGCTCTGAAAGCGGGTGTAAAAATTACAGGATGTACTGTGCATTATGTTACTCCTGAAATTGATGCTGGAGCCATAATCGCTCAAGCTACTGTTCCAGTGTTACCAAATGATGATGTTCACAGTCTCTCAGAGCGCATTCTAGCTGAAGAGCATAAGTGTTATGTAAAAGCAGTAAGATCAATAGCAGAAGGTATTAACTATTGACCTTGAGCGTTTCTTCCAACTTCAACAAAAAATAAATTTTCAGGATTCAGTAAAGAACTTGCCAGCTTGTTTACTTTTTCCAATTGAACATCATTAATGATATTTGCATAATTATTTATATGGTTAATATCACGATCATCTATCTGCATACTATCCAGTAACGTTGCTATATTCGCATTATTGGATAGAAAAGAGAAGATAAGGTTATTTACTAAACTGGTTTTTGCATCCTTGAATAATTGTTCGTCAATTCCTTCCTCTTTTATTCTGCTAAATGTATCTTTTACTGCTGATATAGCTTTGCTAGCAGTGGAACTATCAGTACTCATAAATCCAGATATAATATTTCCATGCTTATTAGGAACATTACGTGCACTAACACCATAAGTAATACCTAGATTTTGTCTCAACTCTTTCATCAGTATTGAGTTTAGACTCATACTACCAAGCGCATTAATCAAAACACTAGCATTATAGTAATTAGGGTCTTCATATGCTATGCCTTTTTGAGCAAAAAGTATTACACTCTGTGGTATATCCATAAAAACGCTCTTACTTTCTGCAGGCCCAAATTCATTTTTTACAGATACCTTCCTAACTTTCGATCTTTTTGATGGTAACTTAGATAAATATTTATCGAGCAGCGTACTAACTTCTTCTTTTGTTGCACAACCAACAATACTAATAACGATATTATCCTTAGTAAAACTACGCTTTATGTATGTTAAAACATCGTCTCTAGTAATGCTCATTATAGTGTCTAGAGTTCCATATGGATCTCTTGAGTAAGGATGTTTTTTGAACAACAACGTATCCAACTCTTTTGCAGCAATAAAATAAGGATCTTTTTCAAAATTATTAAAGTTTACTTTGGCTTTTTCAAAAACTCTATTCAATCCTTCAGGATCAACTTTAGGACGCATTATAGCATCACTTAGTAGTGAAATTGCATCCTCTAGATTCTCAGATAAAGTGTTTAATGAAACCCTAAATGCTTCTAAACCAGCAGTAAAATTTAAACTAATTCCTTTATCCTCAAGCTTTTTTACAAAATCTTTGGCATCATTTTTTCCTGCTCCTTCTTGAATTACAAGAGAAGTAAACCAAGCAAGCCCCTGCTTTTCTGCACTTTCATACACGTAACCTGCATCTTTGAATGATATATTGAGTGAAACTTTTGGTAGATCACGGTTTTCAATAAACAAAAACTTAAGCCCTTTATTAGTAGTAACCTCCTCTATATTTAGGTAGCTGCTCGCCTGCAAATTAAAGACCAGACAGAAAAAAAGTAGAAATACAAGCTTACTTATTCTCATCATCATTACCTCCTTTTGGTAACAAACGGCCGACTAATTTATTAGTAGAAAAAATAGTACGAATTTTGTGATTTACATCTTTCAGATTGACATCATTAATTTTGCTATGTGAAATGTCTATTTCATCAAGTGGGATACCTAGTGCTAGACGTGGTATATAAAACATTGCTACACTAGTTAAATCAGATAGATTATCAAACTGTGCTGCTTTGTATTTAGACTTTGTGCTTTGCAACTCTTCACTTGTTATTTCTTCAGAGGTAAAGTGATTAATAGAATTTTCTAACTCTCTTGCAACAGCATCCAAATTCACCCCGCTTTTTGGAGTTACCCGAATCTCAATGTAACCATTACTAAAAGCTAAGCTATTATAATAAGCAAACACTTCTACTGCTACATTCTTATCTAGAACTAAATCTTTATATAGCTTACTAGACTTGCCATGCCCCAAAACATCAACTGCCAAATCAACAGGAAAAGTTTCACTTATTTGCTCAAATAAAGGAACACTATAGCGAAAGTATAAAACTGGCTCTTTTACTTCAGTGCTTTCTAAAATTACCGATATATCTGCATTATGTATTGAATCTTGGTTCGGATAATGCTTAACTAAAGGCTCAGCTTTAATTGCACCATATTTTTCCTTTGCTAATCCTGCTACTTCTTCAAATTCTACATCACCAACAACGAGCAGTATAGCATTACCTGGATGATAATAGTTATCATGAAACCTTGTTATGTCATCTTGATTGTAAGTTTTAATATCGCTCTCCCAACCAATAACAGACCTACCATAGCCATTACGATAAAATGCACTGTTCATTTCCTCCCATAGTAAAGCTTCAGGATTATTATCAAATCTCATCTTTCTTTCTTCTAATACGATATTTTTTTCTCTATCTATTTTGTCTTGAGTAACATCAAAATTGCCCATTCTATCTGCTTCAATTTCCATTGCTAGTGGTAAATCTTTTTTGAGAACTAATTCGTAGTAGCAGGTGTATTCTTTAGTGGTAAAAGCATTAAATTGGGCCCCAATGCTGCCCAAAGTGGATTCTATGTCTTTAAATTTTCCTGTAGTTTCAAACATTAAGTGTTCAAAGTAGTGAGCCAAGCCTGTTTTGCCAATTGGGTCATCCATTCCCCCAACTTTATATATTATTGCATGAAAAACAGCTGGAATTCGGTGATTAGGTACTACATAAACATCCAATCCGTTACTGAGCTTAGCATGCTTTATGATTTCAGCTTCCAAAGAAATCGGACAAATGAAAAAAAACACAGATAGTATAAAAAAACTAAAGAATTTGCGAAGCATTATTTCATTCCTCATTTTGCTTAGAGATAGACCTATCATATATATACCACTTATATAACAATGTACACATTCCACAAACTATAGATAGATCTGCTAAATTAAAGGCTGGCCAATACCAATCATTGATATGAAAATATATGAAGTCATATACAGCTCCCCAATAGATTCTATCAATTACATTTCCGATCGCTCCACCAATCATCAGAGAAAAACTAAGGTAAATTGACTTATCATTAGATTTATATATCAAGTATGCAAGTATACCAATTATTAATATTGAACATGCTGAAAAAAAGAAGCTGCCATGCGGCAGAGTACTACACATTCCAAAGCTAATTCCTGAATTCCAAACTTCAACTAATTTCATAAAACTAGTAATCTCGATTGACTCCCCCTCATCAATCAAAGAGTTTATATACAATTTACTTGTTTGATCGAATGATACTATAATCAATATAATAACTAAACATATCCTTTTCATAAATTTATCTTTAACTGGTAAGCCTTCATTATATCACGATCTATCTGTTTTGTTAACTCGTTAATACTATGGAATTTTTTTTCTGCCCTAATAAATTTTAAAAGTTGTATGTCAACCTTAAAATTGTATACATTTTCGTTGAAGTCAAATATATGCATTTCTACTATAGGTTTTTTTAAGTCCTTAAATGTAGGTCTCATACCAATGTTGACTACTCCATATAGCCAACTTGAACTATTTTCAGAAAATGCAACTTTGGCGTAATATGTACCAAGCTTAGGTTTTATCATGTAATCTTCTATCGGAATGTTTATGGTTGGAAACCCTATTTCTCTACCTCTACATGCACCTTTTGTTACAATACCAGAAACTTGATAAGACCTACCAAGTAATTTATTAGCAATTTCTATTTCGCCTTTTTGTAAACACTCCCTGATTGAGGAAGAAGAGCAAATTTTTCTATCGATTATCAATGGCTCTAATTTAGTTAAAGAATATTCATACATCTGAGAATATTTTTCTAGAGTTAATATGTTACCCAATCGTTTGTGACCAAAAGTACAACTTTCTCCAACAGTTATATGTTTAGCACCATACTTCTTTACCAAAATCTTACCAATAAAGTCATCGCAGCTAACCTCAGAAAAACCTCTACTAAAATTAATAATATACAAGTAATCTATACCATAGCTGCTGATTAGTTCCTTTTTT
This sequence comes from Delias oraia, assembly GCA_018230265.1. Classification (NCBI taxonomy): domain Eukaryota; kingdom Metazoa; phylum Arthropoda; class Insecta; order Lepidoptera; family Pieridae; genus Delias; species Delias oraia. The sequence continues at coordinate 8,923 of DWCF01000316.1, forward strand.
TGTTCTTGGTCTATCAACCTAAAATTGTTCCTACTAAATAAAACAGTTGATGGGTGAGGCTCAAAAGTTAAAACTGCAGAGGGTAATCCTCTTTCTTGTGCTACCTTCTTTAGATTGGAAATTGCAAACTTATGTCCTAAATGAACGCCATCGAAATTTCCGAAAGTTAGTGCCACATTATCTTTTATCCCTTGCTCACAGTTGTAAATAATTTTCATACAATTTGATATTTTATATATATTTTTTATATATAATAGTTGTATTTTATAAACTATGGAGATAAATCATGAAAAACACTAAAGGAAAAGTTGTAATATATGTGAAGAAGTACTGCCCATTCTGCAAGAAAGCAAAAGAGTTATTGGATGAAAAAGGTGTGAAATACGAAGAAATTGATGTACTTAGAAACTCGGATTTGTTTGACGGTATAAAATCAAAATATAACGTCAGGACAGTTCCACAAATTTTTATTACTGATGAAAATGGTGATTATGTACATCATATTGCTGGATGTGACAAATTGATGGATCTTGAAAAAGAAGGAAAGTTGGATAATATGTTAAATAACAATGAAGATAGCATTAATGCAACAGCTTACACAAGCGGCAGTGATGAACACGAGGGATGTAATATAATACATAATGAAGATTTTATGTGATTTTTTTGTCTTACTGTTGCTGGCATACCCACTTTAAACAATTTTTAATGAATTAAAAATACAATTCATCTAGTGAGTTTTTTTAGTGGGAAAAAATGATAAAAAATATTATAATTGTTAGCAAAAACTTAATTAGTATTGAATTAATTAACAAACAAGATTTAGAGAGTTTCATCAAGATTTTCACAGTGCTTGATAAGCATATAGCAGCTAAAACTCTTTTTACAGAAGAAGTGACAATAGAGTATAAACAACACAATTGCATAGAAGTTGTTGAATTGATAAAAGATACAGGTTTTACATATCATGATGTTGAGAATGTGTTAAATCACCTAAGTAATCATGGAATGAAAGTACCAAGTAGCGTTATAGCAAGCACCCTTTCTTCTTCATACAATCACGCACTTGAGTCTAAGGATGTAGCATTTGCCTGTTCTAAAGGGTTGCCACAATTTTACATCAGGGTAAATAAGAATACCTTTATAATGACTCCTATAAGTGAAGAGAATCTGGAATTGAATTCGCAAAATAGCAAAATGCTTATAGAGTCATTAAAGAGCGAAAAAAGCACTTATGATTGCATAGTGGAAGAAAATATCATCAAAGTTATAGTGCATTCTGAAATACATCAGGCTATAAACTCGATTATAAAATCACTGATAAAGTCTTGCCTTTTAGCAAGAGATGAAGAAGAAAAATTCAAAGAGAAATTGAGACAACTTGCTTTTAAAGATCAAGCTTTCGTTGAGTATTCTAGCATCAAAACCATTCATAGATATCCGAATAACCATCCTCTGAGAAAGCATGAAAGTGTTATTAAAGATATAGAAAATATTTTATGTGATTTCATAATAAATGAGAACAGCGGGTTTGCTATAGAGCGGTTAAATAGACTGGGCTCAGAAGTCTCTCCAAATACTCCAAGAATCATCACTAAAACTATAGATAAGCTTGTTAAGTTTCACTAAAATGTTGTTGGAATGGTTTTAGCCAATGTCTACATATATCTGATTTTTACTGATTGAGTGGAGCAATTGAGCTGCTCTCTGTCATCCCAGCGTTTAACACTGGGATGATTTCGTTGTATGGTATCTTGTATAGTGTTTTACAAATTCACATAGCTATTTCAAATTTACCTATATCAATGTCAGTAAATTTATTGAGAAAATATCACTTAGTTCTTTAAATTTATGTTTTTGGATATATATTAATCATTTATTTTCAAAGCCTCAATAAAAGCATTTTGTGGGATGTTTATGTTTCCCACAGAATGCAATCTTTTCTTACCTTTCTTCTGCTTTTCAAGCAGCTTCATCCTTCGTGTGACGTCTCCACCATAGAGCTTGGCTGTTACATCTTTTCTATACGGGTTAATCGTTTCTCTAGCAATAATTTTTCCGCCTACTGCCGCTTGAATCGCGATTTTATATTGCTGGCGTGGTATCAAGTCTTTCAAACGTGCACATATTTCGCGGCCTCTTTTTTCTGCCCTGCTTTTATGAACAATGCAGGCTAACGCATCCACAGGTTCTCCATTAACTAAAAAACTTAATTTATCTATCTGACTTTCCTGATAATCGGATATTTCCCAATCTAAACTTGCATATCCCTTGGAAATTGATTTTAGTCTATCGTAAAAATCAAAAACAACCTCAGACAGCGGTAATTTATACTTCAGTAGTGCTGTTGTCGTATTACCAACATAAGATAAATCCTGCTGTTCTCCTCTCCTCTCTTCACACAGAGATAGAATCTCTCCTAAATATTGATCAGGTACCATTATAGTTGCAGTGATCCACGGTTCTTCCACTATTTCAATTTTTGTAGGGTCTGGCATATCGCTTGGGTTATGGATATTTAAAACTTTACCATTTTGTATTGCAACTTTATATATAACACTCGGTGCAGTTGCTGTTAGATCTAAATCAAATTCTCTTTCGAGTCTTTCTTGAATGACTTCAAGATGTAGCATTCCTAAGAAACCGCAACGAAATCCATAACCTAGGGCATTTGACGTTTCAGCATCAAATGTAAAACTAGCATCATTTAAATGTAATTTTTCTAGTGCTTCCCTTAAATATTTAAAATCATCTGTGTTATTGGGAAAAATACTGCAAAATACTACAGGATGTACTTCTTTAAAGCCAGGTAATGCCTTGCTGCACGGCCTTTTCTCTTCAGTAATAGTGTCTCCTACTTTGCAGTCTGCTACTTCTTTCATTGAAGCAGTTATAAAACCAACTTCACCTGCTGAAAGTTCACCAGTCATAACTTTTTTAGGAGTGAAAATACCGATATTATCGACCTGATATGTAGCATTATTAGACATCATAACGATTCTCATGCCTTTTTTTAGTACTCCATTTTTAACTCGCACTAAAATTACTACTCCTAGGTAAGGATCATACCAACTATCAACTAAAATTGCTTGCAGTGGAGCATTTGTATCACCTTGAGGAGCGGGAAGTTTTGTCACTATAGCTTCAAGTACATCCTTTATCCCAAGACCAGTTTTTGCCGATATCAAAATTGACTCACTTGCATCAATACCAATTACTTCTTCAATCTGAAGCTTTACCTTTTCTGGATCTGCAGCAGGAAGGTCAACTTTATTGAGCACAACTATTATCTCATGATTATTGTCAATTGCCTTGTACACATTTGCCAGAGTCTGAGCTTCAACTCCTTGGCTGCTGTCCACCACCAAAAGTGAGCCTTCACATGCAGCTAAGCTTCGGCTGACTTCATATGAAAAGTCAACATGACCTGGTGTGTCCATGAGGTTGAGGCAATATTTATTACCATTATTTGCAGTGTAATTGAGTCTTACCGTTTGTGCTTTGATTGTGATTCCGCGTTCACGCTCTATATCCATTGAGTCAAGTACCTGATTGGTCATTTCCCTTGTCTCAAGACCGTTACATTCTTCTATCAAACGATCAGCAAGAGTTGACTTCCCATGATCTATATGTGCTATTATTGCAAAATTTCTTATATTGTTCATAGATCTACTTATTTAAGTAGATCTATTTTACATTTTAAGTATTACAAGAGCAATTATTTATATCTCTTTTTGCTAAAAACATTAAGCTGAAGTCCTTGCCAATGGCCGGCAATGCTCATTAGCTGATGCTTGCTTCACTGTGCTACTTGGATCTTCTTGCTGTCTACACGTTTTTACTGCATCAGCAAGGCTTAGGTAACCAAGGACAGGAACTTTAATTTTTACATCTTTATTTTTTTCTAAATCTTTATCATCTGGTTTATTACTTACTATTTTAATACTGCCATCGCTAGCACTTAATGTGATGCTACATTCCCTTTCACCTACATACCAGTTAAACTTTATTCCATATTGAGCTGCAGTACCTAAATTATAATATCTAACCCCCTCATGTATGTAGCCACTGATAGGTTCTTTTTGATCTCCACTTGAAAGAAGAAAACCGGCAATATTGTTTTCTTTACAAAATTCACTATTTAAAAATTCGCTTACCCTAATATCTGTGTTTTTATTGTCGTCTTTTAGCTTGATTGTTGCATAAAGAGAATTTTGATCCTTACGCTTTTCAATTGACACCGCATCAATGGTGCCATTATTTTATGTACTTGCCAAACTCCTCTTTAGCTTTCTCTTCTAACTCTTTTTGCCTTGCTGCACTTTGTTGTTGTTGCGTTTTTTCTAGCGCTTCTTCCATTTTTTTCTTAAGTGATTCGATATCACAAATTAACACAGATTCATCAATGTTGGGGATCGCTGATTCTTGGCCCACTCCTGTCTTCAATCCTTTAATTATGTTTACTATCTTTAAGATAGACTCTAAGTTTTGATAATATACATCAATTTTTTTACTATTTAGGCTACCCTTATTTTTATCCCAGTCATCACTGATGTGAGAAAACATTGAATCAAGCCCTTTGTAAATTGTTCCCAATTCACTTGATTCCTCTAGGCTTATTCCATCACATTTAATACTACTAACACAATCATTGAATGACTTTATTTCTTCAGGATCTATAAAGAGACTGTGCAGTTCCTTACGCTCTACTCTATCTTGTATTTTTTGTTTTATTGCTTTTAATATCTTACTATTCATATATTTTACCTCATAAAGCTATTCAATATTATATACATAAAGATTAGGAAATGTTAAAACTTTCTACATTCTTGCATACTTCCTATTATTCTTTTAACATAGACGATACTTTTTTTGAATGAGAAGTCGCTTTATTAATCATATAATTCTCATGATTGTTATCTATTTTAGGCAGCTCATACAGATAATTCACCATTATTCCGGCTGACTGACTAATGCCTTTTTCAGAAGTATCAGCCATCCAGTTGATTTGTTTTATTGATGCACCATTGCTTAAATGAAAGTGTGCTACTGGATCATAAGCACCCCCACCACTGCTTTTAACCTTTAGCAAATAATGTGCACAAAGTTTCAGTAGGGACTGTTTTTCGCATTCAATGTTAGTTTTTATGCTTTCTAAAATTTCTGTACCTGATTGTTTTATATTAAGCTTACCTAATAAAGCTACGTCTTGATTTTTTAGCCATTTTGTAAATCCAGGAACTGGAGAAAGAGTTGCATACACTTTTACGCTTTTAAATTCTTGCGATAGTTTTTCTACGACTCTCTTTATTAAAAAGTTACCGAGGCTAATTCCAGATAAACCAGTTTGAGTGTTTGATATTGAATAGAATATAGCAGTACTTGCACTGCTTGGGTCACTTGAAGGAACTGACTCGTCCAAAACGTGTTGAATACTATCTGCAATCTCATTCATCAGTGCAACCTCTACAAAAATTAAAGGTTCATTTGGTATTTTGTAATGAAAGAAAGCAAAACAGAGACGATCAGAATCTAGTCTGTTTTTTAAGTCATCCCAAGAGGAAATTTTATGTACAGCTTCATATTTTATAAGTTTTTCCAACAATGATGCAGGTGAATCCCAAGTGATTTGATGAAGATCAAGTAGATCAACATCAACCAAAGTACAAAGTATACTTTTTAATTCGTTTTCTAGTGGACTTAGACTTTTATATTGATTCTTCAGCTTGAGTACATCAGAACGCATATCAACAATAAACTTAAGGCCCTCCGGTAAGGAGATAAACTGCTTCAATATTTTAGAGCGTGGTGATTCAAGGACTTTTATTAAGTCTTGTTCAAACTTATAGCTCGACTCAGAATCTTGATTTTTCTTATATACTTTTATTTCTTCATCTATTTTCGTTTTATCCGGATTGAACTTTTCTGCCAGGGTTTGTAAAAATTTTATTTGACCTGCCTCTGATAAACTCAAGTACAAATTACCAAGAGATACGGTGTTCTTACGTGCTGAGACTTCACCCCCCTTTGGGTTTAAGCATTCGTTCATCTTCAAGACTAAACTATCGACATCGCGACTACTACTTAAATCAGGGCTAATATTGCCAACCCATGACCTTACAGCATCTGCTACTTCACCTAATATTTTAAAAAAGCCCTTTGGTGCTTTCTTATCTTCAACTTTTACTATATCAGTTTTTGCTAATGACTCTTTTATCATATTTCCTTTTATCGTGTATCTATCTTAATTTAAAGAAAAATCTTAGTCTACAAAGAAGGCATATATTTTCATGGTACAACTATTTTACAATCTATTTAAAATTTTCGTAAAGAGAGTTAGATTTTTAATTTCATTATTTCTCTTACAAAAGTACTTTTATTATAAAAATGCTCTTTTTTCTCTCCCCCTTTTCCGGGTAAGGCTGATTTTTTAATTACCTAGTCGAAGTTACTTAATTTTTACACATCTATTGTAAAGTACAAAGGCTGACTTTGGAATGAAAATGCTAGCTGATGCTTGGACTTTATTGATACTTACGCTACTTGAAACTATACTTGGTATAGACAATTTAATCTTTATTTCTCTAGCAATAGATAAGGTGCCAAATCTGCTGAGAGAAAGAGCCCGCCTGATAGGTTTTGGCTTGGCGCTATTGATGCGTTTTGTAATATTATTTTTTATATCACATATATTATCAATGGAAAAGCCTATATTTTACTCTGTATCACTAGATATTTCAGTAAAAGATTTGCTTATGATTGCAGGAGGGTTATTTCTTATTGTTAAAAGTTCTATGGAGTTATGGAGCGAAATTTTTGTACATAAGGAGAACAAAACAAAGGCAAACGTTAAATCACAATTTTTTTTAGTTGTGCTACAAATTATATTAATAGATTTAGTTTTTTCTGTTGATTCAATATTAACTGCTATAGCATTAACTCATAATATGATAATCATTGCTATAGCATTTACATTTTCCATATTAGCAATGCTATTTTCATCAAGTTATACCGCTAAGTTAATAAAATCCAGCCCAAGCTTAAAAGTAATTGCCATTCTATTTATGTTACTCATCGGTATATATTTAATACTTGAAGGACTTCACATAGAGCTACCAAAAGCATATTTGTATTCTTCATTTATGTTTGCAATGCTTGTGGAAGCTATAAGCAAAATAAAGAAAATGCGGCCTTGAAATTATTTTGCACAAAGCAAAAGTCTAATTTTTATTCCGGTGTGTGACGAATATCTGTACGAACATTTCGATGTCATCCGAGTAGCTGACACTGGGATCCATTATTCTTTTTTTCTGGATTCCAGCGTCACGCGCTGGAATGACATTAAATAGTTTTCCTTAAAATTTGAGCTATGCAAGCAGCCTCTTTGGTGTGATTCGAGTAGCTGAAACTGGAATGAAATTATTGCTACTCCCACTCAATAGTTGCTGGTGGCTTGGAAGTTAAATCATACACAACTCGATTTACTCCAGAAACTTTGTTAACAATTATACTACTGATGTCTTGCAAAAACCTCCAAAATACTAACGAATGTTGATCTTTATTTTCAAATGGAAATGCATCAGCTGTCATGCCATCAGATGAAGTCACAGCCCTTAAAGCGCAAACATATCCGTATGTACGATTATCTCCCATAACTCCCACAGTTTTTACTGGTAACAGTACAGCAAAAGCCTGCCATATTTTATCATACAGATCATAATTTTTCATTGTGTTGATATATATTTCATCTACTTCTTGCAATATTCGTACCTTTTCTTCATCAACCTCACCTATGATCCTCACTGCAAGTCCAGGTCCAGGAAATGGATGTTGCAATATTATCTCATCTGAAAGCCCAATTTCTTTGCCAAGCAGCCTTACTTCATCTTTAAAGAGATAGCGTAAAGGTTCTACTAGTTTCAGATTCATTTTTTCTGGCAACCCACCAACATTGTGATGAGATTTAATTGTACTAGTGTTGCCTGAAGCGTGCCCTGATTCAACTACATCAGAGTAAATGGTGCCTTGCATTAAAAAATCCACATCACCTATTTTTTTTGCCTCTTCTTCAAATACTTCGATAAAAGTATTGCCGATAATTTTTCGCTTTTCTTCCGGATCAGTTATTCCCCTTAACCTACTTAAAAACAAGTTTGATTTATCAACGTAATTTATTGGAATTTCTTTTAACATAGCAGTGGTCTGGCTCTTACGCAATAACCCAGTATCGATAAAAATACAGTTTAATTGTTTTCCTATAGCTTTGTGTGTAAGAACTGCTGCAACACTTGAATCAACTCCCCCACTTACTGCAGCAATTACTTTTTTCTCCCCTACTAAGTTTTGAATTTTTTCCTTCTGTTTTTCAATGAATGACTTCATTGTCCAATCTCTCTCACAATTTGCAATATCTAAGAAATTAGAGAGAAGTTTACTACCATTTGTCGTAGGCTTAACTTCAGGATGGAACTGAGTACAGTAAATCTTCCGCTGTTCGTTGGCAATTATTGCGATTGTTTGATTTATTATACCTGAGGCAATAGCAGTAAATCCTTGCGGTATAGTTTCGACACTGTCTGCATGGTTCATTAGCACATCGATTTCGGAATTAACGTCCCAAGTATCCTTTATAATTGGGGATTCTTTTAGTATCTTGATTTTAGTTTTGCCAAATTCCTGATTGAATTCTTTTCTTACCTTTGCCCCGAAATAATGACAAATGAGTTGCTGTCCATAACATATTCCAAGTATAGGAGTGTTTATTGTTTCGTTAAGTTTTATAATTTTATGTGCTACTTCACTTACTTCAGAGCAATTGTCATTTACAGATTGCGGTCCTCCAGAAAAAATAAATCCATTGAATTTTGATACTGTTTTGAAATCGATATTGCTTGGAAATATTTCACAGTAAACGCCCATTTCCCTGATTTGTCTTGCAATAAGCTGTGTAAACTGTGAACCAAAATCAATAACGGCAATTGCTGACAATGTGCTCCTCCATATTATTTAAAGCAATATTTGATAATAAAGAAAACAATAAAGTAAGTAAACTAAGACCTGTTTAAAAACTTTAATAAATGACTAAAGTAACTTAAATTTACTGCAAAAGCTTTATGATTAAGCTGTCTTAATTATCATTCCGATACTCTCTTCTTATCATAATAGCAACCCCAACATCTTTCCTTAAGTTGATGCCATTGCCTGAACGGATACGTTTAATATATATATAAATTCCTATCTTTTGTATCTAATAAACCAAGTGTTGGTACGATTGTTGCTTTCAGGAAGATGACGGTTTCTACTGTCTTAGCCAGTTTTTTTGACTTTTGATGCAATAAGTTTTGGTTATCTTTTCTATGCTCTATAAGCCCACCAATTACCATAACTTCGCCGCTCTTAATTTTTAACGTAGAGTGCATTTCTCTGGTTTCAATAATTGGAATGTTACTATTTAATTTCATTTTATTCTGTTGTGCGACATATTCTATATTTGGGTCTTTAGTGTAATCGTTAATTCTTGATAAGGTTGGGTGTATATCCATGAATATTTCATTAGTATCAATGTTAATGCTTGGGTGGATTATTAACACCACACCTATTGGAGTGCTATTCATCTTGGTAATTAATGCATGATTAGAATTTTTGGTATTTTTCTGTATATCGGAAGTAAAATAGATATGGTTTTTAGTAAATGAAATCATTGCTTGCTGATTATTTATAGCATGTACTCTAGGGCTTGAAATTACGGTTGAAGTGCCAAATTTGCCTAAATTTTTTACTAAATCTCCTAAATCACTAACACTAGAGTTAATTGCTAGGTCAATAATAGAGTTACCTTGATTTGTTATAGATTTGGTTTCATTATGCAAATCATTTAAGTTGATACCAGAAAGGTATTTATCGTCTAATAAAACTTCAACTATTTTGGCCTCGATCATTACTTGAGAAGACGCCAATTTCTTAACTTTATTAATATATTCTTCAACAGCTTTGTGAATATCTTTTCTAGCATTTAGAATAATGACACCAGCTTCTCTGTTGGATGAAAGAAACTCACCATCATCTACTCCGTTAACATCCATTATTGCATTTAAGCCTTTTTCTAATGAATTCCATAAATCACTACTATATTGAGATTTCATATAGTTTCTATCACCATCACTGTCGGTAATATTGTTACCAATGATAAAACTCCTTTGCGCAGAGTGTTGAATATTGATGAAGTCTACGTAATAATTTTGTGCATATGGCAAATCTTGTTCAATTCTAATTACACCATTATTCATTGAGTAACGCAATTTGGCGCTGTTGGCTATATTCTGAATTACTTCGTTTACGTTCTTATCTTTTAGTTTTAAAGTAATATTACCTGATATTTTGGGGTCTATGTCTAAGTTAATGTCAGAAAGTTTTCCTATCTCAATCAGTAAATCCTTTACTGGTACTTTTTCATCAACATTAATCGAAAGAAACTGATTACTGGTTGTAAGATCGGGAAACTCTACCGGTAAAGGTATCATTTCTGGTATTGCTGGTTCGTTATTCTTCAAAGGAGTATTATATTGTTGCAACGAATAATCGTGCTTATAATTGTCTATATTAACAGAATGTTGCTTATTAGGTAGATGTGTACAAGAAATAATGAAAAGGAGTATTAAACATTTTAAAATAGCCATGAGGGCAGCATACAAATCTATACTAATAGTTTTCTATAAAAATGTTAAAAATGTATTTAATTGTATCCGTTCAGGGGAGTGGTTTAAGAAATGATAGATAGGAGATTATGAAAAGGGTTTAGCCGCATGGAAGTGGGATGAAAAGAAGCACTGGTTTCACATGCGTCTGAACAGACACCATTTTACAGCATTTTAAATTTGTCCTGTGCAATGTTTGTACAGTTGCGATAAAAATTACTTGACAAATTTTGACAGCTTTGTTATTTTGATAGTGAAGATATTCTAGAGCTCGAAATCTATCTTCGTCTGCAGACTTTTCAACTTCATTAATTTATAATCTCTAGTTAAAGTATATTGTACTTATGTATAGATAACTTCTATCATAGCTATATACATTTTTCTGAGTTTTTTTGTATTACTTAGGAGGGTCATCATGTTTAAAATCATGGATTACGCATATCATTGACATAAATGCCTTAAAAGGACAGATGGTACCTACGTCCTCTTTATATAGATTATGTATTTGTTCAGATACGACTAAATTGTGTCTAGTGTAGAAAAAATTAGACAAATTCAGCGTTATATAGAACCAAATTCAACGGAAGTAGAATTATCCTCATTTCCATAATAGTAAGGATTTGCCTCTTGCGTATTATTAACAGCAGTTTTTAATAGTACTTCCTTATCACTATTCCATGCAACTTTCTCCATAATTGGAATATAATCCTTACACTTTTGATTATCTCCACAATCCTTGATTTTACCATCATCATTTAGATAACGCTTCAATGCATCATAGTATACTTTAGTGTTATTACCCTCTTTATCTACCATTTGTCCTAAGGTATTAACAAGTATCAATGGTGCAACTTGTTTTGCTTTTACAACACTTGTTTCACTGGACTCTCTAAAGAGATTAGGGCATGATCCTCTAGAAAAAAAGCTCTTGTTGAATTCTGGATTACTACGGTAAACGTTCGGGTAACAGAAACTCTTAATCTCTTCTTCTTGACACGCTAACTCTATTTGATCATCCACACATTTTTCACATTCTATATTACCAAGCCAGGATATTGAATTAAGATCCTCTGTAAAGGCAAATTTAAAATTTACTGCACCATAATTACCATTTGCTCCCTCTTCTATATATTTTGCAATCTTAGGATTACTGTACATCTCAGGATATAATTCCTTTAGTAAATCAGATGCACTAAAACCTTGACAACCTATCTTATTATCAACTTTATAAAAATGAGAATACGGCCCACAATTTTCATACTTGGAACAATCTGAGGTTACTTTTCGAGATGTAATTTCTCCATTTTCATTTTCTCCTTCATCGTTAACAGGTTCGCCCGTACCACTTCCTTTTTTACATTCTTCAGCTATTTTTTTATACCACTCAGTCTCTGCTTTTGCTCGCTTAACCTCCTCTTCACATTTCGTAAGCTTCTTTTCTACTAGTTCAAAATCCTCTTTTACTACGGAACTATTTGTAAATTCCTTCTCAGTCGTAGTTTCACCCTCAGTGATCTCATCTATATCCTCTTCACCATAAAAAAGTTTGTTGTTATATAAATAACTATTATTAATTTGATTACTATAGGTGTTTTTTGACATCGGCACCTCCTCTACAGTCAAAATTGAAATTGTATTAAAATAAAAAAACTACAAATTTAATGTGAGTAAAAGAAACCACATTTCAAGAAACTTCATGGTAACTTAGGAGCTATTATAAGCTAAAGTAATTAAAAATTTAATAACTTGCATTATAAATATAGCATATCTATCAATAAAAATTTTCTTTCAATTTCTAACGTATCTTTGCTAATTTTGCATACAGTTCACCTTAGAGAGTCATGATTCTTCTACTTTCATGTGATTAATCACTATAATCTTGAAGTGTGGTTTGTACGTAATTAGTTCTGGAACTTGCTAATGGATGATTGCTCTACATTTTAATCTCTGTCGCTGTTCACAACATTACACTCTGGAACTGCATACCTAATATCGCATACTGATTTCTCTCTTTATCTTCTGCAAATTAATTAAATGAAGGGCATTAAGTATCCACACTACTAAAAAGAATGTTGCACAAAATATAAACATTGCAATGAGTGGCAGCAGTAAAGAACCTTCTATTGCTACTCCACCTTTTCTAAAAATACTTGCTGGCTGATGAAGAGTAGACCATAAATTCACAGAAAATTTTACTATGGGAATATTTATAGCACTAAAAATGGCAAATACTGCTGATGATTTCTCTGCTCTTGCTTGATTATCAAAAGCGCTCCACAATGAAAGATAACCAACATACAGAAAAAACAAAATCAGCATTGAAGTAAGCCTTGCATCCCATACCCACCAAGTACCCCATGTTCCTTTTCCCCAGATGCTACCTGTGATTAAACATATTGCCGAAAAGACTGTCCCTGCAGGAGCAGCAGCATGTGCCAAAACACTAGCAACGCTATTGTTCCACACCAATGAAATGAAACTGAGTGATGCAATGAGTCCGTATATTCCAAGAGCAAGCCATGCAGAAGGCACATGAAGATACATAATTCGTACGATTTCTCCTTGTTTATAATCTCCTGGGGAGAAGAATAATGCCAAGAACATTCCAATTAAAAAACATGCGAAACAAATAACCCCAAGCCAAGGTAGAGCTTTTTTAGTAAAAGAAGTGAAATTTGTAGGCTTTAATAAAAACATTCGTTTTGAGAATAATTGTGTTAAGAATTTATCAATTAGTTTGAGTTTTATCAACAAGATAGTTTTTCTATATTTACGTAGTATAATAAATTAGCACAATTTCAGTACCAGATTGCTTGCTATTATTTTTAGTATAACGTTGATGATCCTTAAAAAGCTTAACCTACACTTAGTGTCAGATTCAAGTGGTGAAACTGTTATATCAGTTGCAAAATCAGCTCTGAAACACTTTCGTTCTGTAGAAACGATCGAATATGTTTGGTCTTTCGTAAAAGGAGAAGAGCAGATTGACAAAATTTTAGAGGAAATTAATAGAAAAAGTGATGAGCATAATTTTGTTATATGCACTATTACTAATGATGAGCTAAGAAAATATCTAAAAAATAATTGTATAAAGCTAAAAATTCCCTACAGAGCGATATTATCACACATTATTAGGGAAATCTCATCCTATCTTGAAATTGAAAAAGACGAAAAACTTGACTTACATGCTGAGATAAATAACGAATATTTTCAGCGCATTGAGGCAATAAACTATACCATTAATCATGATGATGGACAAAATATTCAAGATATTGATAAAGCCGATATAATTTTGGTTGGAGTTTCACGCACATCAAAATCTCCCACCAGTATGTATTTAGCTTACCGAGGCTATAAAGTTGCAAATGTTCCTTTTGTTAGCGAGATACCCTTTTACGTCGACTTAGCAAAATTAAAAAATAAACTGACTATAGGAGTAACAATAGACGTAAGAAGGCTAATAGAAATACGCAAAAATAGACTGACTTCAATTAATAATGAAGGTAATAATATATATGCTGACCCTAGAAAAGTAGAAAAGGAAATTAAAGAAGCAGAGGAGTTCTTTAAGCAAAATAACTGGCCAATTATTGATGTCACGCAAAGGTCAATCGAAGAAGTATCAGCAACAATTATACAGTATTTTAATAAAATGTGAAAAATTTATCAATTGACTAACTCTCTGTCAGTGATCATAATGTAAGGTAATTCTATTCTTACTGTAGATATGAAAGTTAAAGGGTCACTAAAATCTCATCGTAACAGAGATAAAAATTGTAAAGTTGTGAAAAGGGGTGGTAAGGTTTATATTATAAATAAGGTAAAGCCAAGATGTAAAGCGCGTCAAGGTTCTTAGCTTTTTGTTTTCCTTTTTATGTCATATGTTTTTCATATGGAAGCATGGTTAGAAAGAAACAAAAATTGTTGTATTTAACCATAGCACTGCCCATTTCTTCTCTTACATTATATTTTGGTATTAACATGATTACAGGCAGACGTGGCTTGTTAACATTAATTAACTTAAAAAAAAGAAATTAATTACGTGCGTCAACAAGTCCATGAATTTTAGTTCCACCCTAAGCCCTCTTGAGCTTGAGAATTTTTTCTATATATAGGCTCAGCATGAATGACATCTGATCATCAATTATGCAAATCTGGATCTTGTTGTGCATACTTAAGTCATTTTGCCAAAATTCCCTTTTTGCATCACCTTTTAAACCTCTTGTGTATACTTCTGTAATTGTGGTAAATTTTTGATCATTGGCAGCCACTTCTCCACACTGCTTCCATACATATTCTCAACTTCTTCTCGCTTTTACTGTGTATTCCTTTTGTGCTCTTTAAAACGGTACCTTCTATATATATATTTATTGTCATTAGGCTAAGTTACTGCTTTTTTTCCATTTTTATACTTCCTGCCCTTGATTAATTTGACCTGCTAACATTTTGTTTACAGGGCCTGCTATTAACTCTGCACAATTTATTCTTATGGTAAAAACTTCTTCTTCACTCTTATTTTTCCTTAACTTGACGCATATGGTTTGTTAAATACTCCCGTCTGTCAAGGAATTTCTACTCATGAAGGTTATGGCTTGGAAGATTACTGAAATTTTGAAAAATGTAGTCTACTTCTATATTCAAATATATCAAGCAGTAATTCAAAATTAGCTATTGTACCTTTTGCACTATTATATGCAAGGTTGAGCAATTCTCTGTCCTCATATAAATCAGCAAATTTAAACTCCATGCACCCTGATTGTTTTGTGCCTAGAATATCTCCGCTACCCCTCAGCATCATATCCTTTTCAGCAATATAAAATCCATCTTGTGACTCACACATAATCTTTAACTTTGAATACGAACTTTTACTGAGATTGTCATATAACAGTACACAAAAAGACGGTTTATTTCCTCGTCCTACTCTACCTCTTAACTGATGTAATTGCGATAACCCGAACTGCTCTGCATTCTCTATAATCATAATAGTTGCATCTGGTACATCTATACCAACTTCTATCACAGTGGTTGCAACAAGCAGAGAAAACTCATTCCTCTTGAAGGAAAACATCACTTGATCTTTCTGCTCTTGAGTTAGTTTTCCGTGTATTATTCCAACTCTATCAAAAAATGTCTTTTGTAGTTCCTGAAAGCGCATTTCTGCTGCGGCAATATTGAGTTCTTCGTTTTCTTCTATATATGGACAAATCCAATATGCTTTTTCGCCTCTATTTATAGCATCTTTCAGTCTTTGAATAATATCTGATACTTTTTTAACGTTCATAATAACGGTTTTTATTGGCAATCTAGATTTTGGTTTTTCTCTTAAAATAGAACATTCAACATCACCATACATAGCTTGCTGCAAGGTTCTTGGAATGGGAGTTGCAGTAACAAAAAGTATATCGGTATTTTCTCCTTTTCCTACCAACCGATTCCTCTGTATCACTCCAAATCGCTGTTGTTCGTCTATGACTGCGAGTCCTAAATTTTTAAATGTAACGTTGGTTTGAAATAATGCATGAGTACCAATTACTATATTTAGAATACCATTTGCAAGTTCGTTCATGATAGTCTTTCTTTCCTTGCGCGCAGTTTTACCAGTAAGCAGAGCAACTTTTATATCAGTACAAGATAGAGCTTCTTCGATCCAATTATAATGTTGCTCAGCCAAGATAGTAGTTGGTGCCATTAGAGCTGCTTGCATGTTATTTTCTACCACATTCAGCATCGCAAAGAGTGCAACTACAGTTTTGCCACTCCCAACGTCACCTTGCAGCAGACTTACCATGCGGTATCTGGATTTTTGTCTTTCTGAGATTTCATCTATCGCTCGAATTTGATCATTTGTTAATTGGAACGGTAATTCATTTAAGACCTGCTCTTTGTATTTACTCAATATTATAAATTCTTTTCCCTCTTTTTTTACATGATTTTCCCTTGCAAGCTTTAGTGCCAACTGGTACGCAAATAGCTCATCATAAGCAAGTCTTTCTCTGCAAACTTCTGCTTCTGCGAGTGAGCTCGGTCTGTGCAATCTTATGATGCTTTCTTTCCAATTCAGCCATTTCTTTTGCTTGATTAATGTTTCATCTATCCACTCTGGCAAATCAGGCAAATCTTTGAGATTAGAACTTATTATGTTTCTAATGCTCTTGTTAGTAATACCGCGACATAATTGGTAAACTGGCTCTATGCAGGCTATTTCTTTAAATAGATTGATATCAGACAACATGTAATCTGGGTGAGTAATTTGCCAATGTTCGGCAAACTTTTCAAGTTTACCACTGATTACTATATCTGTTCCAACTGGAAATAATTTATACAAATATTTAACTGAGTAATTAAAAAAAACTATAAATAAATACTGACTTTCACTTTCAACGATTATTTTATATGGCCTACCTCTAACAGTGGGGCGCTGGTGCTCATACACTTTTGCCACAAAAGTTGTAAATTCTCCCACTTGAGCATCAGGTAGTGATTTACTTCTATCCACATAGCTGAGCGGCCTATAAAACAGCAAGTTCATTACTCTTTCTCCACCGCAAAGTTTAGGCAATATTGCGGAATAAAACCTTGGTATATTCTCAATTTTACTATTTAGAAAAGTCAGCACACTTGACTGCTCATCAACATTCATACTGTATAAAACCGTTTATTCATAATAGAGCCTTACTAAAATCCTGTCACCCTATTATGACTGTCTATGTTAAGTATATTATTGACATATTAACTATTTTTATGTATTATTATACTATCAGCAATTCATATCAAAGTATTAACAATGAACAACTCTATACAGGAAAAAAAGGGAAATCCAGTAGTTACGCTAAAGGCTCAAGCGGAAAAGTTTGATTTTAGCAGGTTAAGGGCTGATAAAACCAATGAGTCAGCAAACACTGGTGAGCAGATGTATGAAGATTTTCGAAGAATGAGATTTGTTATTAACAGCAAAAATCTAGACGAAAGTTTAATTGGTGCATTGATAGACGGAGCTAAGCAATACAATTTTGATGAAGTTTGGGATAGGTATTATAAAAATCAAGGGATACCTGGCAATAAAAAAACCGACCAATATTAAAGAGGAGTTTGAAAAGTTTTATAATTTAGGTAAAGGGTACGCTCATCTATTACCAAAAGAAGGAGATGAAAATAAAAGTTATCGTGCGTTTGGAAAAGAAGTTTTCAAGGCAATGTTCAAATATGCTGAAGCTCAAGTTCCAAGCGATTCTATCTTAAAAGAACTAGTTACTAACTGTAACCAAGCTGCTTATGTAGGTGCATTATATAATGAGGATAGTCCTCTTTTTCATGTAACTAAAATACATGAATTAACTTTCAGCTCCAGTCATACAACATATATTAATTGCAGTAATTCAGAACGTGTAGAAGTCACAGTTAAAGAGCTAATCTCTGCCACCGTACTTGTAAAGCCAAATGAAGAATTATGTAAATTGAACAGCTCACTAGAATTCGCACTTGAATCTCAAGATGGGAAAGATGATGTGATATATAAAGATGGCAAATTGTCACTTACTGTGCCCCGAAAATTGAGAGACTACAAAATTGATGGCAGAAGTTTATTTGATACCATTAAAGAATATTTCTACAAATTCTGCGAGAAGTTAGGATTCAAGTTTGAAGTAGAAATAGAACACAATTTTGAAGAAGAAGATTCTTTATATGAAGGTGAGGAGTATAACTTTGAGGGAGCACGTCTTGTGTTTCAAGAACAACCTCAAAACTATATAGAAGATCCAGATGTGGATCCTCTTAATAAAAAACGTGAAACTTCACCTTGATAATAATTAAAATATCTCAAGTTCTGTTAGCTTATTTGCATAGTCAGTTGTACTAGACGCAACTTAATCTGACAGAAAAACTAATATCACTCTCTATAAACAAAATATACTTAGCCAAGATAGAATAAAGACAAAATTTGAAGAAAAGCTAGGAAAAGAGAGAATTGAAGAGATACTCCAAGCTAAGCCTGAAAAAGATATAATGTGTGCAATACTTTATTCTAAACCTGAAAAGTCGTATTTTTTTGAGCAAAACATTGCTCAGCTTGCTTTTATCCGTGAATTAAGAGATATGGCTCAATCATATGATGTTAACTTTATTGAAAATGGTGGTGAGTATCTCGCCCAGGGAGAAAAGATCGATAATCAAAGGGTTGGCCACAATGATGTTTCTTGGTGTAAAGATCTTTATATTTAAAAAGAAGAAAGTGAGATTGATGGTATTTTTGCACTAGTTATACATTTATCCACCAAAAAATAGTCATTTTGCTTGGATATTTGATATAATTTAGATCTATTAAAGCAAAAGCATGAATGAAGTGATAACGTTTGGTTGTCGTCTAAACTTTTACGAGAGCGAGTTAATCAAAGAAGCATTAAAAAAAGCAAAGAGAGAAAATGTTGTTGTAGTGCATAGCTGTGCAGTGACAAACGAAGCAGAACGCCAAGTGAAGCAAAAAATACGTAAGATCTATAAAAACGACCCAAGTAAAGAAATTATCGTAGTTGGCTGCGCTGTTCAATTAGATCCTAAATCATATAGTGATATTCCTGGTGTAAGTAAAGTGCTAGGTAATCAAGACAAGCTAAGAGCTGAAAATTATCTACTAAATAATGATGAAATCTTAGTCAGTGATAACCAAGTAGAACCTATTCTCATTAATGGATTTGAAGATAAATCAAGGGCATTTATTGAAATTCAAAATGGTTGTAATCATAGTTGTACATTTTGCTCAATTACTGAGGCAAGAGGAAATAATCGATCTGTGCCAGTAAACAATATTATAGGGCAAATTAAGATTTTTATAGAAAATGGGTATCAAGAAGTGGTGTTTACAGGTGTTGATATTACTGACTTTGGTACAGATTTGTTTGGTAAGCAATCACTCAGTTCAATGATTAGAAGAGTTTTAAAGGATATACCACAGTTAAAGAGACTAAGACTTTCCTCTATTGATGTTGCTGAAGTTGATGATGAACTAATGGATTTAATAGCTAATGAGTCAAGACTTATGCCTCACTTACACTTGAGTCTACAGTCTGGTAATAATTTAATACTAAAGAGAATGAAACGTCGTCACAACAGAGAACAAGTGATAGAATTTTGTCATAAAATGAAGAGCTTAAGACCTAATATAGCATTTGGCGCTGATATTATTGCTGGATTTCCAACAGAAACTGATGAAATGTTTCAGGATACAGTTGATTTACTGAAAAAAATAAATGTAGTTTATCTACATGCTTTTCCATATTCAGAGCGGAAAAACACACCTGCTGCACGGATGCCACAAATACCAGAGAATGTACGTAAAGAACGAGTAAAGCATCTAAGAGAAATAAATAAAGAAATGATGAGCAGTTTTTATCAATCTTTGCTCGGCACTGAGCAAAGCGTTTTGGTTGAGCAGAATAATATTGGTAGAACAGAAAATTTTGCATTAACAAAACTTACATCAAGAGTTCAAGCTAAAAGTATTGTGAAAGCTCATGTTAAAGGAATAGAAAATAATTGTTTAATTGGAAATATTATTTCTTAATTTTTGTACATTAAAGGAATATATGATATAGTAGTTATACTATAAGTGATAATTCATTTATGATAATTAGAGTATCTATTGCTTTATTTTTTATCTTCATTCCGTGTGTCTATTTTTTTATTACTTATATCAGTAACAATACACACATTGAGCAAGTACAACCGTTAAAATTAGAAACAGATAATAATGAAAGTGTAATACGTTCTGAAGAGGTTGCTGAAAAAGAAATACCAATAAAATATCAAGAACTTAAAAGTAGTTCACCTTCTGTTTTCCAAGTAGCTAATCAGAAAAATATGTGGCCAAGTATTGCAGATCAAGCTGAGCCTACAAAGGAAAAATCAAAAAAACTTGATTTCTATGTTAGTGCTAACGGTGGTAAGATATGCCATGATAATTCAGAAACATTTGTAAAGGGTATAAAGGCAATAGGAGAAAGGTTTATTAATTTAATCAATACAGCTAATCCTAATCTTTCTTTGCAAGAAAAAGTAGTATCATTGTTTATCAAAGCGGGATTAGTGGATGAAATTCAGAGTATAGAGAAATTTAACGGCAAAATTGATTTCCAGTGGCTTAGGAGCGTATCTTTAGGTTACTATGCTGGGGAAAATGGCCGAGTTGATTTTGAAGCTATGTATTCTACAGCCAATATTGAAGATAGTAATTCTCCTCCGGTATTTGAGAAATCAGCAAGGGTGTTTGCATTTTTATTAAACTTCTATTATAACTCCAGCATTCGAGATACACAATTTGCTCCGTATATTGGTCTTGGTATAGGGCCAACAGTTTTTAGATTAAAAAAGATTAATGGATCACTAGAAAATTCAATGCCACTGAATGTTCCTTGGTTTGCTTATCAAATAAAGCTTGGTGTTGACTACTCAATAATCCCAGAAGTTAAAACCTTTTTCGGCTATCGTTACTTTAGTATCCCAATACCTATTGCAGATGATATATCCACTCATAATATTGAAGTTGGTTTGATGTTTAATTTTTAGTAATAATATCTGTTCAAGGGCATCTGAAGCAAAAGTGGTCAGTGCTTCTTTTCTTGCATTCTTTAAACATTATTTTCATATATGTTAAAATGAGTTGTGAGGTAAATTAGGGAGTGTTAAATAAACCATACGCGTCAAGTTAAGGAAAAGTGGTATAAGGAAGAAAGGAAACGAAAAAAAACTATTTTATATATTAAGTAATAAAGTTATTAATTTATAGATTATTCTAGATAAGAACTCCCTAAAAAAATAAATGTAACAAATAAAATGCCCATCTCAAATGTTGCTATATTTCACGATATTTCCTTAACTTGACGCGTATGGTTTATTTAACACTTCCTGCAAATTAACTACAGATTTTATGTCTAAGTTACTCCACAAAATTTTTCCTTTCCTTATCCAAGATTCAAATTTATAGTATCGATTCCTTTTTATGAAATATGAAGCCATCTCAAGTTATAGTTAAGCCTATATTCAGTGAATTACTTTCACAAGTGCAATTGATTTTAGTGTTATACTGTTCTAACAGTAAAGAAGTCATATAGATAATAATGTCTTTTGTATCCAAACGAATATCATTTTTTTTTGTTAATTTGCTCACTAATAATGTACTTATTGATTTATGTTCATTTACTACTTTTATAGTGAGTAGTGTTTTATCTTCTGTTTTAGTCAGTAAAATAGACACTAATTCAATTTGTGCCACTGCACTGATTATAGTTATCACCATATTGGAAATTATCTTATTTATTTTTTCAATTAAGTTTTCTGTAGGACATTCACTTACTCTCCACTGAAGCTTTACTTTTTTTTTTAATAAATAATTTTCTATATTGGATTTAGTCTTAACAAAGCTGCAATTATCTGATGAATGAGAATACGCTTGCTTCATAACTTTGTATTTATATATTAAATCATCGGAGCTTTCTTTAAGCAATGACAATGCTTCGTTTTGCATATTAGGGTTGTTTTCTTCAAGCTCTTCCAATCCACCCACTATTCCTTGCATAGAACTAGCAAAATCATGAAGAATTCGTCCTGATAGGCATTCTGTTATTAACATTATGTTTTTATTCATTGGATAAAAGTATAAATGATTTAAGTTAACCCTATATTGGTAGGCACGTAGTAGTCAATTTAAGAGAAAGTTTCGTTGCGCTTTTTGTGTCAAAGCATTAATGTAGTATTAATAATTATAAGATTTATGAAGGCGTTATGAATACTTATGCTAAATCTGGAATAGACCTTAAACTATATAACGAACTAATAAAAAAAGTTAAACCTATTATTGAAAAGACTAAAGGAGAAGAAGTAATTAGTGAAGTAGGATCATTTTCCGCATTGTTTGACTTTTCTTCGCTGAGTAAGAAATACGACCATCCAGTACTTGTTTCCTCAACTGATGGAGTGGGCACAAAACTATTAATAGCTCAAGAGGTGAATAAGCATGATACTATAGGTATAGACTTAGTTGCAATGTGTGTAAATGATTTACTTGCACAAGGAGCAACACCTTTATTTTTCCTTGATTACTTTGCAACAGGCGTTTTAAACAAAAACGTTTTATTGTCTGTAATCCAGGGCATTGCAGAAGGGTGCAAGGAATCTAAAATAGCATTAGTTGGTGGAGAAACTGCAGAAATGCCTGGAATGTATGGTAACAATCACTATGACCTTGCAGGGTTTGTGGTTGGTGTTGTTGATCGAAAGCAAATTCTTCCAAACTGTAGTATAATGAAAGCAGGTGACTGTGTAGTTGGTTTAGAATCAAATGGAATTCACTCAAATGGATTTTCTTTGGTGCGCCATATTTTTAAAAGCTTAGGTATAAATTATAATGATATATCTCCATGGAATAATAAATCTTGGGGTGAAATATTACTTAAGCCAACAAAGATATATGTTGATTCTTTGTTGCCTATTATGCTAAAGGTAAAAGGCATTGCGCATATAACAGGTGGCGGGTTAATAGACAATATTCCAAGAATTCTCTCAGGAAATTTATTTGTAGACATAAATATTAATTCTTGGAAATGGCCAGATATATTTTTATGGCTGAAAGAAGAAGGCAAAATAGAAAAGAGAGAAATGTTAAAAACATTTAATTGCGGCATAGGTATAGTACTGATTGTAGATCCCGAGAATATGAAGGATGTGGAAAGTCATTTCCAAAAGCGTGGAGAAAAAATTGAGATTATTGGAAAACTTGATGAGGCATGTAACCCTCCACTTGATAGAGTAGTATTTAGTTAGTCTAACTTTACTGACAGTCTTTTTGCAACTTCTGAGTATGCTTCCTTTAAGTTTCCTAGATTTAAACGGAAAACATCTTTGTCTAGCTTTTTATGCGTATTTTTATCCCATAGCCTACAATTATCAGGGCTGATTTCATCGGCTAAAATGATTTTAGTGCTGTTGTTTATCAATTTACCAAATTCTAACTTGAGATCAACTAAATATATATTTGCATTTAAAAATAGGTCGACTAAGATTTTGTTGATCTTTAAAGTTGTAGTTTTAACTTCTTCCATTTCTTTATGGGATAACCAACCAAAATATAGTATGTGATTTTCATTCACCATTGGGTCGGCTAGGTCATCATTTTTGTAAAAAAACTCGATTATAGGAGATGTAAGTGTCTCACCTTCTTTGATATTAAAACGTTTGCAAAAGCTGCCGGCTGCAATGTTTCTAACCACTATCTCAAGAGGTATTATCTTGAGTTTTTTGACTAGCTGTTCTCTTTCGTTTAGAGTGTTTATAAAGTGCGTGCTAATTCCTGCTTCTTCAAGCTTTTCCATGATAAAAGCACTAACATGATTATTAATTATTCCTTTGCCCTCAATAATTTCATATTTTTCCTTGTTGAACGCTGTAACATCATCTTTAAAGTGCTGTATGACATTTAACGAGTCTTCAGTTGCTATAATGGATTTTGCTTTACCTTCGTAAATGATTTTATTCGGTAACATGATTAATTTAGCTGTATACTATAAGATAATATCAAATTGCTGCTTAGTTTACTACAAATTTGCTAATGACGTTTAGTGTTACAGTGTTAACCATATTTCCAGAAATGTTCCCCGGGTTTTTGAACTATTCTCTTGCCGGAAAAGCGTTAGAAAAAAAAATATGGAACCTTGAAGTAATAAATATTCGTTCTTTTGCAAAAGATAAACATTCAACTGTGGATGATGTTCCATATGGAGGTGGAGCAGGGATGGTTATGCGCCCAGATGTGATTGGTAATGCAGTTGATAATGTGCTTTCTGCTCATAAAAATACTAGATTTATTTATATGACTCCATCTGGTACAAAATTTAATCAGAGCATTGCAAAGGAGCTAACAGAAATTCCTCATGTAACAATATTGTGTGGTCGATTTGAAGGTGTTGACCAAAGAGTAATTGATGTGTATACTCCTTATGAGTTAAGTATTGGAGATTATATACTTTCGGGAGGTGAGCCAGCTGCAATGGTGGTTCTTGATGCATGTATTAGGCTTCTTCCAGGTGTAGTAAATAATTTCGATAGCGTTGCTGAAGAAAGTTTTAGTTATAGTGGTGGTATGCTTGAATATCCTCAATATACTAGGCCTGAGCAGTGGAGTAGGTACAAAGTTCCTGAGGTTCTGTTGTCTGGCAATCACAGAAAAATAAGTGATTGGAGAAGGGAACAGTCATATGTTAGAACAAAGGAACGTCGACCTGAATTGTTGAATGGAGATGATAAATGACAAACTTACTTGAAAAATTTAACGAACAACAAATACAAAGATTAGCCAAAGAGATGCCAGCTTTTTGTCCTGGCGATGATTTGAAGGTCACTTTTAAGGTAGTTGATAGTACGGGTGAGCGTATACAGATATTTGAGGGCGTATGTATATCAAAAAGAAATCGTGGATTACACTCTTCTTTTTCAGTTAGAAAGGTAAGTCATGGAGAAAGTATAGTATCACAATTTTTTGTTTACTCTCCTGCATTAATTTCAGTACAAGTGATAAGAAAGGGAAAGGTCCGTAGAGCAAAATTATATTATCTGTGCAAGCTATTTGGAAAAGCTGCAAGGATCAAAGAACGTACTACTTATGTTAAAAAAAAATCTAAGTAGATACAATAGGGAGTGATGTCAATTGTATCATCTCAAAACTCTCTCTTATTATCCCAGTGTGTGACGCACAACTGTACGTTTGCCTCCCGCTGTGGTGTCATCCCAATGTTTGACACTGGGATCCAGATTCTCCTTTTGGTTTGTGCTTTCATGAGAAATATAAAAATTATTTGCAGGCAAAGCCTGCTAGATCTCAGTGTCAAGCACTGGAAAAAGGGGAAAGTTTTTTCAAATCCTCATATAAAGAAAAGTAAATGAGTATAAAGAAAAACTTCCTTAAGTTACTTCAATCTAAGCGCGTACATGCTCGTGTAAAAAGAAAAAATAAAAAGAACAGCATTTTATGCTTTTGCTCTTTTACATCACTGATTGTCTCAGTTGGGTGTCCTATATGTATATTACTAAGTATATTAGTTAACTCTTATAGTGCTTTAACAGTAACGAAAATTTTATTGCCAGTTGAAATAAATGCTGATCTTACTTTAACAAATAATCCTAGTGATTTGCGGTATAAGTCCATTGGCTTACTCAACGATTCTTTACGTAAGGTGTTTAAAGAAACTGATTT
Source organism: Delias oraia (assembly GCA_018230265.1). Classification (NCBI taxonomy): domain Eukaryota; kingdom Metazoa; phylum Arthropoda; class Insecta; order Lepidoptera; family Pieridae; genus Delias; species Delias oraia. The sequence goes on from DWCF01000316.1 coordinate 34,852, forward strand.
TAAAGACAGTGACGAAATTTTAAGTCGTAATTCTTACAAAGAACTAGAGAAATTTTTTCGTAAGAAAGTGAAAGATAGTGGTGAATATGAGATCTGGTTTACCGCATCGAGTGTGATCAATTCACTATATAAAAATAAATGTTTGAATGATCATTATGCTAAATTACTTGATTGGTTAAAAGAGAAGGGAAGAGTAAGAAAATTTTTTAATAAGTCTCTGTTTCTTAAGTCTGATTCTCGTGAGCCTGAGAATGCAGGGATTTTAGGGGCATTTATCGGTTCATTAATGACAATTATAGTATGTTTAGCGTTGGCATTGCCAATAGGAATTATGTCAGGTATCTGTCTTTATGAATTTATGCCTAGAAATAGGCTAATAACCAGTATTGTAGAAATTAGCATGAATAACCTTGCTGCAGTGCCTTCGATAATATTTGGTGTGGTAGGACTGACTCTCTACTTGGGCATATTTGGTTTACCCCGTTCTTCACCGCTTGTTGGCGGGATGACTCTTTCATTTATGATGCTGCCTAATATTATTATTGCAACAAAAAATGCCTTTACAAACGTTCCTATTGCAATAAAAGATGCAGCGTTTGCGCTAGGTGCACCTCACATCAAGGTGATATTGGATCACTCTTTACCGATTGCGTTGCCACGGATAATACATGGTGCAGTGCTTGCAATTGCAAGGATTTTAGGCGAATCCTCCCCTTTACTTATGATAGGCATGGTAGCATTTATTGCTGATACACCTACATCCTTCTTCGATCCGGCAACTGTTTTACCTGTACAAATATACATATGGTCAAGTAGTCCTGAAATTGCATTTATTGAGCTTGCTGCCATTGCAATTATAGCTTTATTGTTAATGCTATTTGCTTTGAATTTAATAGCAAATTTTGTAAAAAGAAAGTTCGAGTTTTTTGATTCATGAAAATTACAATCCTATCTGGTTATGGCTTAAATTGCGAAAAAGAAACTGCATTTGCATTTATGGAATGCAGCAGAAAGCTTGGTATTAATAATATTGAAGTAAAAATCGTTCACATTAATGATATTATAGATAATCCAAGTGAACTGAAATTAAGTAATATACTTGCAATTCCAGGAGGTTTTTCCTATGGTGATGATACTGGCGCTGGTAATGCATTTGCTTTGCGTATAAAAAACAACTTGTTAGACGAATTTCAAAATTTCTTATCTCAGGATAAGCTTATTATAGGGATATGTAATGGTTGCCAGATATTAGTAAAATTAGTTCCAGAATTCTCTAATCTAGCTTTAACCTCTAATGATATAGGTAATTACCAATGTCGTTGGATTAGAGTGAGAGTTAATCCGCAGAGTAGTTCTGTTTGGCTACGGGGCCTGAGTGAGCTATATCTTCCTGTTGCTCATGGAGAAGGCAGGTTTTTTATGGATCAAGATATTTTAAATCAATTGATTGAAAATAATTCCGTTGCACTGCGTTACGTTGATGAAAATGGTGACTATGCAAATTTACAATTTCCTTACAATCCAAACGGATCTATATACGACCTGGCAGCTTTGTCAGACAAAAGTGGTAGAGTTTTAGCTTTAATGCCTCACCCAGAGAGAGGAATATTTTTTACTCAGCAGGATAACTGGCCTCTTGAAAAAGAAAAATGTAAACGTTCAGGAGTGGCTATGCCAAAATATGGTAATGGAATGCTCATATTTGAGAATGCACTAAAATATTTTGCGTAAGTATTACAATACGTTACATACAACAAGTTTTTAAGCCATAAAAAGTTACTTGATCAGGTCCTGTTATGACAATAAATCCTTATCTTTGATCTGCAGAGTAGCTTTCTCTAACGTTAGGGATATAATTGCTCCACTTTCCAAGTGCTTTTCTCAACAAGAGTATATCTAAATCTAGTGTGTCTCCTATATTCACCTTCTTGCCAAAATTCAATTACCTTTGGGATTACGCAAAATCCCACCCAAAAGTCAGGACGAGAAACTTGTGTATTGTGAAATTCTTTCTCTTTCAATTCTATAGCCTGCTCAAAATCTTGCCAATTTTTCAGAACTCTTGATTGTTTTGAGCACCACGCGCTAATTTGACTATCACGTGCTCGAGAAGAGAAATATTCGTCAGCCTTTTTGCCGCTTAGAAGCATAACTTCTCCTTCAATTCGTACTTGTCTAGAAAATTCTGTCCAATGAAATACGAGTGCAGCTTTGGGGTTCTCAGTCAATTCTTTTCCTTTTCTACTGTTTACGTTAGTAAAGAACACAAAACCTTCTTTACTATATTCCTTTAGTAATACCACTCTTGCAGATGGAATGCAGTCTTTGCTACACGTTGCTAGCGTCATTGCAGTTGGCTCTTTACACGGAGAATTAAGTACTTCTTGATACCACTTTGAAAACAAATCAAAAGGATCTTTTTCAGGTGAGAGTGTCATATGCAAAAATAAAATTTAATTCTGACATGCATTGCAAAAATAAGTGCTACGACCATTTTGTCGTATAAGTGTTATGATATTGTTGCAGATTCTGCAAGGTTTTTGCACTTTACCATATACGTAAAAGTTATTTTGAAAGTATCCAGCAGATCCAGATGGTTGTGCATAATCTTTCAGTGTTGAACCACCAGCAGCAATTGCATCACTCAGAGTATTTTTTATTTCGATAGCAAGTTTTTCGCACTCTATATATGTTAAATCTTGTGCTAGCCTAAGTGGTGATATGCGAGCTCTAAATAAGCTCTCAGAAGCATATATGTTACCTACGCCAACTATTAGCTTATTATTCATTAATACTGATTTGATATTTGCTTTTCTGTTCTTTAGCAACTTCTGTAAATAATGTCCGTCAAATTCATCTGTGAGGGGTTCTATTCCTAGGTTATTAAAAAAATTTAGTTCTTGCTCTCTGTTTAAAACAATCACTAATCCAAACCTTCTTGGGTCATTAAAGATTAGTGAAGTGTTGTCAGAAAATAAGAATATCACATGATCATGTTTGTTCTGTGCTTGATTGTCTTCAGCATATATAAGCTTTCCGCTCATGCCAAGGTGTATGATTACAGCCATACTAGCATCTATATTCGAGATTATATATTTACCTCTACGCTTGATATCATTTATAACTTTGCCCTTTAGCAAATCATCAATATTCTTCGTTATTGGTACACGCAAATTACAATTATTGACTGTCACATTGCTTATTTTCTTATTTTTGATTTTATCAAATAAGAAGTTAGAGATTACTTCCACTTCTGGGAGTTCTGGCATCTTGTCTACTCTGCTGCTGTTTTTTTCTTTTTAGAATATTTTGCTTTAAAGCTTTTGCCAATCTTTTTCTCTCTTCTTCTTTTTCCTTATTTTTTTTCATGTTATTCATTATCATAATACGTGAACTTGCCGTTGTAGCTCAGGTGGTAGAGTACGTCATTGGTAATGACGAGGTCCCAAGTTCGAATCTTGGTAACGGCAGTTTAGAGGACGATATTCATAAAGTCAATCCTCTAGATGCTAATTAGATTATAGAAAAACATCTAGTAAATACCTTTTATACACTACCATTAAGCTGCTTTTTCAGTATTACTATTCAATAATACCTGCCGTAATTTTTCTTTAGAAAATCCATGCATTAAAAGAAATTGTATAATCCTTTGCCAAAAATCCCTCACAATATACTGAAGGATTATTAAAACTTACGTTGGCAGGGTTAAACCTGTTACCATAACTTCCCCCACCACAAATATTTTCATAACAACACTGCTTACAATCGTCAGGCCTGTTTTCCATATCACTCAAAAAGTTATTAAAAAATTTATCTGATAAGAACTTAGCCCAACTAGTATTGCTTATGTTATATTCAACAAACTTATGAGGGACACATGTTCTCAAATCATCTAGTGGGCCGAGATTACCATTATTGGAAACACATATTAACGGTAATACAAAAGGGCTTCTCTTGCCAAATCCCTCAACTCTTGAATAATTACCGTAAAATAGAAATTTCTCTATCCTTTTTATGATAGTTCTCAGTCAGGTCTTCTTTTATCTTATCTGCCCAGCATATATTACCATGCCCTCCACCATCTCTATCAAACTGACAATGGCTACTGTGATTATTTCTACCATGAAAATTATCTGAAAGCTTCTCTATTCTTTTAAGTATAATACTACTACTAACTTGACCAATATTAACGCTAAGACGCTCTAATAATAAATCCACTTGTTTTTCTTTGTCATTTACCATAATTACTTTGCTTTAAAATAGCAAAGTTTAGGTTTACTATAGCTTTTGTCAAGAGTTTATTTGAGCTATTTATATATTGGAATGCTACTCGTCATTTTATTTGCTTTCAAATGTATAACTTTCGGTATCTTGTTTTCAAGGACTTTTAACTTAATATTACCACTATTAAGATCAATACTATAGCATTTTAGTTCTTGACCATCCTTGAGTCTCATATTATGGCAATCACTACCTAATTTAACCCCACGTATCTTTTGTAGCTCTAGACTTCTGGTTAAGTTAAAGCATATATCACTATACTTATCAGTATCTTGGAAAGTTAAATTTTTATTCAGTAATCTACTGGGTAATAAACTGAGAAGTATGCTAGAATCTCCTATAGAGGCTATGATATCTTTTATAAAGGACTCTGATAAGTAATGTTTTAAATGACTTGCAAATAAGTCAACATTAAAATTAACTTGCTTTGAAGTCGCTTCATTTATTATTCTATTTATAACATTTAATAAGTTATATTCTCCATTACTAATCTCATTTAATTTCTCATCAATTATCATTGCAAGAATAAAACCTCTGTTATAGCTCAACATGCTTATGTTTTTATCAAGTAAATGTTTTTTGCCTACCTTTTCAAAATTAATATCAAGTACTAAGGAGTTAAAATATTTTTTTAAAATAGTATTAATTATTTCTAAATATTCATCTTTATTAATAAGTTTCGTGTCAAGTAAGGTTTTCACTCCATAAAATTCCGTAAATCCTTCAAAAAACCACTTATATTTTATTTCATTTTTCTTATCGTTGTCTTGCTCTATTATATGTCCTATATATCTGTGAATTAATTCATGTGATATCACTCTAGTATAATCTTTGATATTTTTTTTTAAGCTTCCCTCAATAATTACATAGTCCTTTCCTGCAGCACCTGTAGTTCTACTAAGATTGGGATTATCAACAAGTACTATATTATACGGCTTACTTTCTAGTATGAATAAGTTATCTTGAGCTAAGATAATTTTATTAATAATATTTACAAGACTGATACTATTATGAGCATTGGTATAAAGCTTATTTCTTTTATCAAGATCAAAACTTCTAAAATTGTCAGTTCTAATAATTTTTTCTATATTATCAAAAGGTTTTCTAAAAGGTAAAAAATCAGGTAAGTTTTTTAAATGTGATGAAGAGTTATCTAAAGCAATAGCAGAATGCATATACTGAACGTATATAAGGAAAAAACAAATAATATAATTTAATAGACTGTGTACATTTTTAAGCTTAATGTTTGCCATAAATAAAACAGGACATTGAAGAAGTGTAAGTAATTACGATTAAGCAAATATAATTTATTGCTAAGTAGGTGATAAGGATAATTTTAATTATCTCTTTAAAACTTTACTCTTCCCATATTATTGAACACCTTATAATAAAGACTGAGAAGAAAGTTATAAAGGATTCCATATTCTTATCATCATAGCGCTGTTACTATAGTAATAACACTAAGAATAACTATAAGTTTCTTTGAATGATAGTTGAATTTTGATTGAAATTTTGAGGCTATAAAAACCGCAGGTACCAGTTGGTTTTTATTAGCTAAAGTAAAGGTCAAGTATCTGGAATTCTGAACATAAAATCCCCCTATGAAAAAAAGATTAGAAAAAAATGCAGTGCACATACGACAGAAATTAAGTATGTGTGTATGCACCCACATACGCTGAAGAGGATACGCTACATTTTTGTATGAGTTCGATTGTTTAATAAAAAAAGTCTGCAGACAAAGATAAATTTTTGAGCTCTAAAAATATCTCTAATTGTAATTATAATCAGATTTAAAACACGCGGAAGTAAATTTTAGCTAAGGTAAGAATATATTGTAGAAAAAAGAACCCAAAAGTTAGCGTTATTGGTAATCCAAGCGCTAGTCTTGGTGTAACGGCACTGTAGACCTTACAATAAAGACTGAGAGGAAAGTTACAAAGGAAGATTATCATGCTTCTTCCATATTCTTTCTACTTTCTTGTTTTTAAGTAGCTCTAATGCTTTGTGAAAGTGATGCCTTGTTTTACTTGGCACTATAATGTCATCAATGTATCCATGTGATGCAGCAAAAAATGGATTAGCAAATTTCTCTTTATATTCTTTGATTAACGTTTGCTGGTCTTTTTCATGCCTAAATATAATTTCAACTGCACTTTCAGGGCCCATTACAGCTATCTCAGCGGTTGGCCAAGCATAATTTATATCACCTTTTAAATGCTTTGAGTTCATAACAATATATGCACCACCATACGCTTTTCTAGTGATAAGGCTAATTTTCGGCACGGTCGCTTCAGCGTAAGCGTAAAGCAGTTTCGCTCCGTGTTGTATTATATTATTGTATTCTTGATTCGTGCCAGGTAAAAACCCTGGAACATCAATAAGTGTGATGATGGGAATGTTAAATGCGTCACAAAATCTTACAAACCTTGCAGCTTTTCTTGAAGAGTCAATATCCAAGCATCCTGCAAGGTGCATAGGTTGATTTGCAACAACACCAATAGTATTTCCTCCAATTCTGCCAAAGCCAATTATGATGTTACGAGCAAAATCGGTTTTTAGTTCAAAAAATTTCCTTTCATCACACACCTTTTCAATGAGTTCATACATATCATAAGGAGTATTAGGATTACTAGGAACTAGAGTGTTCAAAGATTCATCAACATCATCAATTAAGTCGCAGATCGGTACAGTTTTTGGCAACTCTTGATTATTTGCTGGCAAAAAGGTGAAGAATTTTCGCATTTCTAGTAGCATTTCAACTTCATTATTGAATGCAAAATCTGTTACTCCTGTTTTGCTCGTATGAATTTTTGCTCCACCGAGATCTTCGTGGCTTACGTTTTCGTATGTAACCTTTTTTACTACATCTGGTCCGGTTATAAACATGTATGAGCTATTTTTTACCATGAAAATAAAATCGGTTAGCGCTGGAGAGTAAACTGCACCGCCAGCACATGGGCCCATGATTAGAGAGATTTGTGGTATAACGCCTGATGCATTTACATTCCTTTGAAAAATTTCTCCGTAACCAGCAAGGGAATTTACTCCTTCTTGGATTCTGGCTCCACCAGAATCGTTTAGTCCGATAATTGGAATCCTGGCATTAATTGCCATATCCATAATTTTGCATATTTTTTTTGCATGTGATGCACCAAGTGATCCACCAAAGACAGTGAAATCCTGAGAATAAACAAAAACTTTTCTGCCATAAATAGTACCATGGCCAATTACAACTCCATCACCTAAAAAATCAGCATTTTGCATGCCAAAATCAGTTGCGTGATGCTTCACAAACTTATCATACTCTTGAAATGAATTTTCATCGAGCAATATACTCAACCTTTCTCTAGCGGTTAGCTTTTCTTTTTCATGTTGCTTGTTAACTCTATCAGGACCTCCTCCTTTTTCGGCTTCTAATGTTTTGATCTTTAGAGTTTCTAGTATTTCAGAGTCTTGCATGTAGTAAAATAACTTTCAAATTGGTTGTAAACTTTATTGAGCTTACAAATCCTATTGATTATACACATACACCGTTGCTGCATGCAACGGTGTATGTGTACGATAATTAATGCGCTAGCAATTTCTATTTAATATTCTGAGAATGCTGAGACTCACTAACATTCTGTGCACTTGCACTTGTTACACCTGTTGATGGATTAATTGTTATAACTTCTCTTTCAATTCCTTGTAAGTTTAAAGCCAATGAGACCAATTTTGCTAGAGTCATGTCATTATATTTATCCATCTTCTTATTCTCATAATAGCCAATTTTTATTTTTACAGCTTTGTTTTCCTCGAAGTCCTCAGGACTTATATTATCACTTAAATCAGTACAAAATACGTTACCATTTTCACTAATATTTAAAGCAATACTGCAATCTCTATCACCCACTTTCCAGTTAAATTTAATTATACAAGACTCATTTAGTATTTGATAAAGCCTTACACCATCATCACTTTGTGAAACACGCACCAACCTTTTATCTTCTGGAGATACCAATGTAAAAGCTCCAATTTTTGGATTACTATCCTTTAAGGCTTTACCAGAAAATGAGTTATCAAATTTTAACTCACCTCTGCCTTCTTTTAACGATACCCATGCAGTAAATGATTTATCTTCTTTTCCTCTCAACCTCACATCTATAGAATCATTACCTGTATATTCAGCAATTCCTTTTCGAATTACACTCAGAAATTTCTTAGTTTCTTCATCATTGTCACTCAAAAAAAGCTCCTTATTTGCATGTGACCGGGATGGATCATTGAGATTCTCCAATGCTTTAGCTAAAATTATATAGTTATATATACGTGTCCTGTTGTTATAAGGTGTCCCTAATTTATAAATTTGAGGAGTTAATTGAGCAACTTGATCGAAATTTATTATTAAAGTTTCATTTGCATTATGCATAGCGCCTCCAATTCTACATAATAAACTTAAGATAAAATATCCTAATTTTAGGATAGGTATATAATCTATCAAGTCAATAGTTAAACTAAAAAATTTTGATTATAATTTACTATGTATAAAATACGCTCTTAAACTATGCTGAAAATAGTCATAATAGGCCTTCCAAATGCAGGCAAGTCAACTCTATTTAATAGGCTAGTAAGAAGAAAAGCAGCGGTAGTTAGTGACATTCCAGGAGTAACGAGAGATAGGCGTGAAGGAATTGGAAGAATTAGTGATTTAGAGTTTAAAGTTATAGATACAGGAGGATGGAATGACCAAACCAGTTTTTCACTACAAGTTATTGAACAAATAGAGTTTTCTTTATTAAGCGCAGATGTAATTTTTTTTCTTGTTGATGCAAAAGTGCAAAATGAGCAGAACAAAGAGTTTGCAAAGTGGCTGAAGAGAAAAACGAACAAACCTGTAATACTAATAGCAAACAAATGCGAAAGTCATAAATCGGAAAATGTTGATCATTTGCAGTTCTTCAACTTCATAGGTCCGGTGTACATCTCAGCCGAACATAATCTTGGTATGATTGATCTTTATGATGTATTAGCTGGTGTTATTGAAGATTTTAACAAAAAAACTGAGCTGCCTGAAAGTGAGTCCATTAGACTGAGGATTGCAATCATCGGTCGCCCAAACGTTGGAAAATCAACTTTTTTAAACAGTTTACTTGCAGAAAATAGACTAATAGTAAGCTCAAAACCTGGTACCACGCGTGACTCTGTGGATATTTCATACGACCATAATGGGAAATTAATCACTCTCATCGATACTGCGGGAATCCGCAGAAAGGCAAATGTTGTTGATAACTTAGAATCAAGATTTGTTGAAAAAAGTATAGAGTCAATAAAGCGCTCTCATGTAGTGATTTTAATGCTAGATTCCTTGCTTGGCGTTGAGCAGCAGGATTTATCAATTGCTGAAGCTGCAATTAAAGGGGGGAAGGGAATTATCATCGTTTTAAATAAGTGGGATTTAATAGGTAAGGATGACAGAAGTAAGTTAATAAAATTTGTCAAACAACAGGAAGTGACTCGGTTATTTTTGGAAGTGCCAACTGTAACAATTTCTGCATTGAAAGGTATGCGCTGTGGTGATGTGATAGATAAGTGTCTTGAAGTGAGTGAATCCTTAAACAAGAAGATCAGCACTGCAAAACTGAATAATTGGCTAATAGATGCTGTGGAAAAACATTCTCACCCACTTATAAAAGGTAGAGCAATTAAAATGAAGTATATTGTTCAAATTGGCACCAAACCTCCAGCTTTTTCTTTGGTATGCAACGTCCCGGAAAGTGTTGATGAGAGTTATAAACGTTATTTGACTAATGGTCTTAGAAAAAACTTCTTTGTTGAAGGCGTACCAGTCAGATTACTTTTGAAAAAGAACAAAAATCCCTATGTAAAGTAGGTAATCTTATTTAAGTAATATTTTTAATAAATAAATAATATTACTTAAATAAGTAGTTGATAAATTAATATTATATAGCAAAGTATTAACTTATTTAGTACTTTTGCTATGAATTATAAAGGACAAGATTTAAGGCCTGGATCTCCACATACTTTCACGGTTGATACACCCTTAGTGTTTCAGTGGCTTCCCCGAAAATATGGATATCTAATCCCAGAAAAATACGTGGAGAGATTGAGCGAATGGGCAAAGAGGGAAAGTACACGTGTAGTGAAATTAGTAATAAATGGATCTGGTTTTACTCCTATGCAACGTAAAGAGTTGGAGAATAAAATATCAAACAGAAAATTTAACCCAAACAAAAATATAGAACTTATAGATTTTAATGAGCTGGATTTAGGGGAATATGAGTTTAGCTTTCATTTACAAAAAATGTGGCAAATTGAAAAATCTAAATGTCCTTTATACAAGGTGTCTCAATATTTTAGAGATCTATACTCTATTCCAGAAGATGAAAGATTATCTTTTGGTGTTGAGATAGACAGCATGCGTATATTTATGTTGTTGGCACTGAAGTCTCCTATGATTTATTTTGATTTTGATATCTTACCTACAGAAGACAAGAAAATTGGTGAGATTCATGCTAAACAGGGCTTTCTACTTGCTGAAAATGAAGGAACAGGCCACAGCTACAGCGGTATGATAGATATTGAGAACGCTATCATTGCTGTAAGTGATGCTGGTAGAATAAAGATTACGGAAATTTATAATGAAGTTAAGAGAAGATTTAAAACATATTATCCTATGCTTAGATCAGCACCATCTTATGTTTACACAATTACAGATGTTATAATATGTCACAGTCTTTCTAATGAATACTCATTTGACAAAAAATCAGTTATAGAAGAAATATTCGGCTTCAAAACCAATGGAGGAGAAGTTGATATTCAATATGACAATAGCTGGACGAAAAACAAGGATGAATTGTATACCAAAGAAGAAATTGCAAAAATAGATAGTGATACTAGAGTTGCAACTGATATGAAAGGGCTGATTACTGAACCAATTGTAAGTTGAAAATGTGATATAAAAGAGGATAAGAGGGAAAGATAGCCCTACTCACTATAGGAATAGGACTATCA
>DWCF01000317.1:0-51042 GCA_018230265.1 Delias oraia
AAGTATTTTTTTTATTATTCTATACCGAACAACGGAGCCGGTGGGTCTTCCCATATGGTAAGAGAACACCGCCGCCTATAATATATATAATAAAAAATAAATATATATATATATATCCGCGCCGTTTATATATATATATAACGGCGCGGATTGAATGGATATGACGTCAGCATAGCTGAAATCACGATTGTAATTTTCTTGATGAATAAAACTGCGTTATACACGTATACTTATCGTTTTATTTAAATGTCACATACAATGAGGTGTCTCTATTAATGTAGTAATAAAATGCATTATACATTATATTTTAAACTAAATAATTTTTTAACTAAATAGTTTAGTGACGCCCACCTTGGAGAGTGAACACAAAATTATGTTTCTAAACTAGTGCTTATGATAATGAATATTTCATAACCAATGTAATGTCTAAAACTTGAACTCCTTATACTTCTTTGCTTGCTTTGAGTCCGTGTTCTGCTGGCGTTTTCTTTTATTCTAAAAAGGGCAACGTCTATATTAATCTTAAGCATATCAATTCAACACTTATAAATAGCTCTTACTTTGTAGAATTATACCGTACTGCTTAATTTATTTATTCCAATATAAAAACTAAATTTACATATTAACCCTAACGGAACCTAAAGATCAATCCACTATAGAACACAAGCCATACAAGAGATTTGTATGTATAAATATTTGGATCATAGCAGGTTGCAACAAAACAGCTCAAATTCAGGCGCTTCCTTGCTCAGAATGTGCAGCGTTCGCATGAAATTATTTGCTTTGGATTCTACAAATATTTTATTATCATACATCTCAAAATTTTAAGAATATACGTTTACCTAAGTAATATATCACAGCATACCTTTTGACGTGCCACGTGATCAGCCAACATATCCGAGAGATCCTCTCTCTTAGAAGGCCTTTGGTCCCTGAGATGTTTCTCATATCGTGCCGCAACCGCTTCCGGCTCCAGCTCGAGTTCTGAAGGATCCAGGGCGACCTCAACCACTCCGGGATTGGTCGCCACGCCACTACTCACCTCACCCGACACACGAGCCTTCCCTAAAAAATAGGACGAGAAACGTGTATATGTGTTATACAACAAAACAAGATCTATTGATGTTGATTGAGGTATTTTATACAGACGAGTTTTTTTACGACGATTTTAACGGATTTCATTTTAAAATATCTCTATCCACTCGTAATACGATTTCGAAGGTTTTATTAAATTTTCGCAACACAATCCTAATCTTATTATATCAATCATAAGTTTGGCCAATAAATTATATGTTTAAACATCTACTAAGCTAGCCGATTTACACGTTGGAACTGACATGAAATGGCGAGTGTGTTAATACTGTTACACCCATCGGAGAACCACAGTGAAGCATATTCGGACGCACTGAATGGGCCGGCTCGTCGGAAGTCATACCACGGGCTCACAAAATGCTCAACGTGAAACGGTATTTGTACTGTATTTCGTACTGTGTTTTGTTATGTATTAGTGAGTGAAGATATCGGAGCCCCTTAAAAATGCGTAAGTGGCGTAAAAAGCCGGCAACACAACCAAAGCGCGGACTGTAGCGGCGGATTTTTCTTACCATATAGGAGACCCGTCTGCTCCGTTGTCCGTTATATTATAAAAAACACTAGATTTCGTTGTCTTTTACCTGGGTTAGCAGCATTAATATCGTAGACGTGAGTGGACGCCATCATTCCCGCTGTTAAGCCGACGCGCCGTTCGGGCAACACTTGGTACAGGGCTGGAGTCTCAGCGCTATAACAATTTAACAAGCATATTAAAAAGACTACAGACTTTATACTATAATCTTCTTCAAATATATTTAAATTATAATATTATTTGTTATGTCGATTAGTCATCATATAAATCTGTTGTAAATAAACAAACTTCATGTCACTTTTTTTTATTCTATAGCGGACAACGGAGCAGGTGGATCTCCTATGTGGTTAGAGAACACTGTCGCTCATGAACAACCGCGCTTTGGTTGAGTTGCCGGTTTTTTAGGCCACTTAAGCGGCACTTAAGGGCCCTTAAAAGGCCTCCGATGTCCTCACTCACTCTGCAAAGCACAGTGCAAGTACCGTGTCACGCTGAGTATTATGTGAGCCCGTGGTATTACTTCAAAACAGCCGGCCCCACAGGTGCGTCAGCATATGCTTGAGCATGGCTCTCCCACATCACTCATTGTGGTATTGAACACAAATTTTTCGAATTTTAAATTATGTATAACAAAACTAAAAAAATATAATTAAATAATTGTTATAGAAATATTCGCTTAATGAGTTAAAAATACTTTCTTAAAATGTGTAATATTCCGAAAAAGTGCACATTGTTATTAGCCAGTTTCTAAAAGGAGCAGTATAAACACAAAAAATCTCTTCATTTACATTTTTACATTATTATATGCATAATATGCATCAAAGATATAATCTTTATTTTAAAAAAAAATATTTATATCTGTAATCATAACTAATCTAAAATCATACTGAATTAAAATATACAAACCCCTCATCGTCCATTTTCTTTTTCCTGAGCTCAATGGTATCGGGGGTCTCGAGTCCGGGTGGCACAGAGCTAATACCCAAAGGAGTTACCAGACCTTCGCCAGGTGTAGCCACACCTGTGGCCACATCCACCTCGCCCATCTTTTCACCTTCATCTGATTCCTCTGTAAAATACAATTTTGAAATAAAATTTAACAATATTCCATTCACACATTAGAAACATTGCAACACTATTTTAATAAACATACCCTCCTCTGACTCTTCTTCGGATTCCGATTCCAATTCACCCCATAACGTTCTGTCTATATCCTGATCTTCATTATCCTAAAGAGATAAATAAATTGTATATCTTCATATAATATTAAACTAGGTGCACTGTAGGAAATAAAAAGCTTAGGAAAACGTTAACCAGACTGCCTGGAGAGTCACTCAAACCTACTAGCCAGAGATTTCCGATTGAAAAGCGCAACACCATCAAACGCTTGAATCGGGGTCACACAGTGATTTTGGATATAAAATTTTTAAAAAGGCAAACAAACCTCTTTCATAATTCACTGATATAACGAAATCTATTAAATATATATTACTTACATCCTGTCCACTCAGCTGGTGTCCAAAAACATCACCATACAGAGGCTTCCCTGTCTCATCAACTGGGGGTTTTCCCCAGCCTCCCGCGTGATAACCAAATGCGCATCCCTCCGGTATTGGGGCGTTCAGGCCCGGAATCTTAAGATTGGGGTATGACGGTGGCGGGCCGTAACGCTGCTGAGCGATGAGCCACGGAGGCGGCACCTTAACGTTCACAAAATATTTTAACCATCGCCTCCACAAGGAAAGGCAGCAAATTGTAGAATACTTGCAGAATCATCAATTGTCTTAAACAAAAACTCGTTTGCCAATTAAATATACTCCATTACATTTTTAAATGGTAAATACACATTTATATCCTGACAGAAGCAAATCAAACGTTATATTAGTGTTGAGAGAACACTATCACGTTATGTTATTAGAAATTAAAATTTTATATACGTATTAGAAACAGCCATGCTGAAGCACATGCCGACGTACTAATTGAGCCGGCTCGTCCGAAGTGATACCATGGGCTCACAGAATACTCAGCGTTAAACAGTAATTATACTGTGTCTCGTCGAGTGAGTGAGGATATCGGAGACCCTTGAAATTATGACGCTCAAGCGGTTTAAAAACCCGGTAACACAATAATTGTCCATGGGCGGCGGTGTTCTTTTATCATATAGGAGCTCCGTTGTCCACTATCTCATAAAAAATCTAATTACCTTGTGCGAGCCAGGGCCAACAGGCATACCAAGAGCAGTCCGCAGTTCCTCTGACAAATCACCGGGTTTCTTTTCTCTTAACCGTGTTTCAAACTCTTTACCCTCGTAATATAAATCGCCATGGATGGTCATACGCGGTTTCGTCTGCCATCTGCATAATTACATCAATTTAGAATAGAAAAAAGTTTCGATAGTTAAAAATATATCAATTTCAATAAATTAGGTTCACACGACATACATACTTAAACTAGCTCTGTAATAAATTTTAAATATTTAACTTTATTTAGCCATATAATTTATGATTTTTTTAAAAACAAGGGTTAGTAGAAGGATAAAATTGAGTATTGTATTTATGTTAAATTCATAAAATAAAGAAAAAACAAAAAATAATCAATAAAATGCTGGATTTAAGTTTGGTGTTCACTTTTATGACTTAAGGCTATATAAAATAGATTATGACCGATTCTCAGACGTACCAAATATACATATAAAATTTCATATAAATTGATTTTGCCGTTTCAGAGTATAGCAACAAACTTTGTAGAAATTATATACACATATATGTATAAGATTATAGAAGGTCACAAAGAAATATTAAATATAATAATTAAATTAGTGAATCCAGAAACTAATTTGGCTTTTACAAACATTGGTTAAGATAAGATACTTACTTATTACTTGGCACGGCCCGTTCTCAAATCTAGATGAAGGAGAAAACGTGGGTCTGCTATTACGCATGACAGAATGGACCAAGAATGATTAAGCCAACTCAATGACTGACTATCATGATCACATATGTAACAAAATTTTAACATACTACATAATCTAGGGTTTCTAATATATAAAAAACTACTATTCATTAAAAGTAGATGAAATTAATATAAAAAATTCTCTTCCATAATAAAAAAGTATGTAGAATTTTGTATATTTACATTTAATTGGTTGTTTAATTACGCAATACTAAATTAAGACGCTCACAGAATACTCAGCGTGAAACGGTACTTGTACTGTGTTTCGCAGAGTGAGGTATCGGATGCCCTTAAAAGTGACGCTTAAGCGGCGTAAACACAACCAATACGCGGACTGTGGCACGGTTGTTCATGGGCGGCGGTGTTCTCTTACCATATAGGAGACCCACCTGCTCCGTTGTCTGCTATACTAAAAAAAATACTCAATTAAATTAATTAAATAAAAATTAACAAAATTAATTGATTGGAACATTACTATTTTCGTTTCAATAAGTCAACGGGACAAACGAGTCCTCTTGATGGTAAAGAACATCGCCGCTCATGGACAACCGCGCCACAATTGTACTTTGGTATTGTTGCCGGTTTTTTACACTGCTTAAGAGTTACAGTATGATATATGTTTGGTGGTATTTTGTGAGCATGTAACAGAAATGTAACATTAGCCGAAAATTTCGCGTATTCTTACATTTGAATAAAGATAATCTAAATTTATTAAATATTAAATCCTAAGTAAACTCACTTAAAGAAAGCATCATGAAGTTTTTGGTAATCAATATCGATCTTGCCAAGCTTTGGACGCGAGCGCTCGCGCATCTTAGCTTTCAAAGTCTTGGTTTCTTCCTTATCCTGGAGTGAGGCCCTCATTTCCATAATACCAGTCTTCTTAATGAAGTCTGGCAGGTCGAACGGTGGCTTCTCAATACCACGCTTGCCTTGCAGGTACTAAGAATTTAAAAAATCTGATTATAATAATATATCTGCATAATATGAAACAAATGCCTCTCAATTTTTGCACATACGTTGCTGTTGCGTGTTTGTTCAATCTAATAATAGTAACTGTTTAACAAGTATCATTTTCTATTTTTATGGCCGCTTAAAACAATTATTTTACTGGCTATATGATATTATTTACTGCCACATGACTGGCTGGTTGCCTTGCTCGGCAGACATTCTCATATGTATATCACATATGTAACATTTTATTTTACTATATACCTCAATTTAATATATAAAGTAAAATTATCTTTATAGAATACCTTCCGCTTGTAACACCAGTGTCTCGGCACTTGCACGGTGTTCCTATGTGCCTTTAATTGAACAAGGAGCTTAGGATCTCTCGCTGTGACATCATACATCTCCACAACATCGGGACGCGATACCAATTGTTTCAATTCCGCCACTGAGAGACGCGATAGTTTCTTCAATTTTCGTTTCGATAGACGTTCCTTTTCTTCGGCAGCATGTTTCTATGTAGATCATATGGTATTAATAATTTAAAAAATAAATTAAATATTGAAATTATGAGTGAAGCTTCATATACACATATTGTTGCTTGTTTCACAGATTTTTACAGGCAAGCAGTGGCTTGCAAACTAAACTATAATCATAAATAAATTATGTAAGTGGCTTGTGATATTATTAGAAAATCCAACCTCAACAGCTTCCTCATCAGCTGCAAACTGATCTGTGACCTTTTCAAGAAGTTTGCTCGGTTTAGGCTGGTCACCCTTTTCCTCTTTTATCTCCTCATCTTTTGATTCACTGATCTTGAAAGATTCTAGAATACGATGGAACTGACGATACATAGGTTCCAGCTCATGGAATTGAATATTCTCCTGCACATATCTGAAATTGAATAATTTTACTTAAGGACACTGTTGAGGAATATACCACGCGCTAGAAAGTTCCAACACACGTACTCGCCAAATGCTCAATCGGCAGATGTACACGGGTTATTAAATCTACTATGCACGATATATTACACGGTTTAACAATATTTTGTTTATTGATTCTATTGGAGACAATCATAGCTCGCGGTAGAAAGTTCCAACACATGCGCGCGAGCGATTGGTCTGCTGAAGGCATCTTTTATTTCACCCTTGCAAACTTTTATTCTATTGTGTAACCTTTTTTGTGCTTTATTGTTTTATGATAAAAAATTGGTATTATTTTATACACCGTAGTTTATATTAAATTGTAAATTATACTGAATCTTTTAAAACGGTTGTTAACTTGAAAGTGAAACCGTACAGTAAGAACTATAAAAGTATAACATCTTTAACAATCGCATCAGACGGACGTGTCATTATATTACATTGCCTTGTATTTTTTAACCTCCGAAAAATAAAGGAACGTGCGCGCAGGCTTCGACTTAATAATATTTTACAAAACTTCCGTTGGTTATGTTCTGATCAGGCGATCATACACAATAGAAACATTTCAAACAACTTATGATTTTATCTCTATTGACAAGGATAAAATCAATCTTTTTTTCTTTCTAGATGAATACTCAACGTGAAACGGTATTTGTACTGTGTTTCGCTGAGTGACGATATCAGCATCGGCATAAAAAGCCGGCATCACAACCAATGCGCGGATTGTGGCGCGGCTGTC
This sequence comes from Delias oraia, assembly GCA_018230265.1. Classification (NCBI taxonomy): domain Eukaryota; kingdom Metazoa; phylum Arthropoda; class Insecta; order Lepidoptera; family Pieridae; genus Delias; species Delias oraia. Next base: position 7,190 of record DWCF01000317.1, read on the forward strand.
CATGGGCGGCAGTGTTCTCTCACCATATAGGAGAACCAACTGCTCCGTTGTCTGCTATACTATAAAATAAAATATCCTTTCTATCCTCTCATCGATTACCATAATGAATAAGGAGATAACAGGTGCAAACTCACTCAATTTCAGCTTCTTTCTTGTTTTCTTTATCACTAGATGTTTGTGAGTCATCATTGCTAGCTTTATCCTGATTATGTAGTAAAGATGCTTGTCTACGTTTCTGTTTTGCCTCCTTCTTCTTTTTCTTTTTACGTTTATTCTTATTTGCTTTATTTGGTTGAACCTGTAAAATATTCTTCATTTATCTTATACTTAATCATTATTAATTACATTAATCCTATCCTGACAGTGTAATTTGAGTATAATATCGAATGACATGACATCTCCATCTAATGTGTTCATTTAGAGAATGACTAAAAATTACATTTTCTTAGTTTATTACAATGCTGCTGTATCTATTGAAGTACTAACAGTGTATATATAAACTTTAATTAATTAATCTAAATATAGTGTTTTATGCATTTTTTCTATGTAAACCTATGTTTAAGGAAAATCAATAAATAATTGTCACCTCTTGTTTAGAAATAACTGGTGGTTGTGGAGCGTCAGGAATATTATCATCATCTGAATCACCTTCATCGTCCTCGGCATCATATTCTGTGCTTATCACAGGAGCAGGAGGAACTGTTGGTTCCTCATCCTCTGTAAAATTAAAGAAATTTCCGCAAGATTAAAATTCATTCATAAACAAATTGCTTAGTAACTTATTAGTTTTGCCATGTATGTTATATATTTATGTAGTAACATAGTAAATATAAATACCAGCTGGTGCCTTTTCTATCTCATTTCCTAAAGCAGCTTGCCTCTGATCCTTGTAAGCCAAGGCTTCTTCTAAAGCCTTTGGTAAGACCACACCAGAAACTGGAGTTGGTTTATTCCTAAACTCTTCAGGTGTGTCAATTTTCATAGTCAAAAGGGATGGAAGAGAGTTGTTTAAAGATTCATCATTACTGTCATTGTCTTCTTCCTGCTCATCATCTCCATCATCCCAGCTTGCTGGACCTTCACCCATTCCTTGCATTCCCCATCCTGGAGGACCATGACCTTCCCATGGACCCATCCCTGGTGGTGGCATACTTGGAGGAGGACCCATTCCAGGTGGTCCTAAATCCATAGTTTGATTATAATTATTCTTCATGTTAGGTCCTCCATGCATCATATTTGTAGGCAGTCTTGTTGATCCTCCCATTCCTGGGGGACCCATGGGAGTGCCTATACCAGGTGGACCCATTCCTGGTGGTGGTGGACCCATTCCTGGCAGAGGTGGACCCATTCCTGGTGGCGGTGGTCCCATACCGGGTGGCAGAGGTCCCATACCGGGTGGCGGTGGTCCCATACCGGGTGGCGGCGGTCCCATACCGGGTGGCGGCGGTCCTATACCTGGAGGCGGTGGTCCTAAACCTGGAGGAGGTGGTCCTATACCAGGAGGCGCAGGACCCATATTTGGTGGTGGAGGACCCATACTGAGCATGCCAGGTGGACCCATTACAGGAGGAGGTAGAGGTGGCCCTGATGAAGAGCTTACAGGTGTAATAGCAACTGAAGGTGGCATTGGACCAGCAATAGATCCAGGCGGCGGAGGCATTGGGGGAAAACCGGGCATGTTAGGCGGACCTAGATTATCCGTACCAGAACCCGGTGGACCATCCATTATAAACACGAATTTATTTCACAATTTTCAGTAAAATATCCCATAAAAGGGTGTATTATATACAAAAATTCACCAGAAATAGTATAATCTACCACGAAATTAAATACAACATGTAATATTTATGCAAACAACAGTAATTCATAAAACTATCACTTAAATATTAAAACACCACGCTTGTGTTAAAGTTAAAATTGATATTTAACAAATATGTAATATGTCAAATTTAATATTTTTATAAAGTTATTACAGGCTAAGAGCATAGGTATTTCGCCTTGTATTCTTTTTATAAAAATTTAAATACCAAAATAAACAACATACTACAAAATAAACCAAATATCATTTTATAACTTATATATTATTTACACATACTTAAATTATCCTTAACCTATATTTAATTTATGCTTTAGTTATATTTTAAATATGTTTTTATCCAATTTGAAGGTTAATAGTTATATTATAAGCAAATATGTTTTAGTTTGTCTTGAATTTTTAATAAAAAATTTACAATGAGTAAATACCAAGCACTGTATTAATCAATTTAGAAAACTTGTAATACTTGTTGTTATCCTATTGGATTATATTCGTTATAATAATTTTATTTAACTTAAATTGCCATCGAAGAGTGCGTTTCCCAATTACTGTACTAGTTGAAATCACTGCTACTCCAAAAACCCTCATTTTATATTCATTATGTTTTATATTTAATTAAAAAAATAATAATTTAAAGTAGTATCTGTCATCATGTCTTTTATTTAATAGATTAACCTTATACGATTAAAGATGGCGCAATATTAATATTCATTTGTATGTTTTTTTATATCCTAGCAACATATTTTATCTTAACTGTTTGACGTATATAGCGATTGATAGATGATTGTTTAGATAACAGAACATTATAATATAGAACATAAACTCTAGAAGAGATATATAAATTACATACTAGATAGCTCTTCAGTTAAAACGTCATTTCGGATTTTTTGTCTTTGAATCATTCAATAAAATAAATAGTAAATATTTATTTGTATTTTAAATTTTTTTTATAATATATCTGCAGATATAATTGTTGTCGTGGTAACTCGGAACTATCCCTAAAGCTATATTAAATAAGTAAGAATTAAACATGTCTGACATAAGCGATAAGTACAATACCAAGTGTCCAGGTGTTAAAAGATTAATGAGGGAAGCGTTGGAGCTGGCTGAGGCGACAGAAGAATATTATGCTCGCCCTCTAGAAGATAATCTTTTTGAATGGCACTTCACAGTGAGAGGTCCACCAGGTACAGATTTTGAAGGTGGAATTTATCACGGTCGTATTCTGTTGCCCAAGGAATACCCTATGCATCCTCCCCACATAATACTTCTTACGCCAAATGGGAGATTTGAAGTAAATAAAAAAATATGTTTATCAATATCTGGATATCACCCAGAAACATGGCAACCATCATGGTCTATCAGAACAGCTCTTCTGGCTCTCATCGCCTTTATGCCGAGTCCTGCTGAAGGTACTATTGGTGCACTAGACTATTCACCTGCAGAACGCATAACTCTTGCCAAGAAATCAACAAGTTGGGCATGTCATCAATGTGGCGAAATAGCTCCATTGTTATCTTCCAATGCAGCCAAGCCTATAACTGAAGAAGAAAAATCAGTTTTAAATCAAATTGCTTTCAAAGGGGAAGAAGAGCAAGCACCAAAACAACAAGAGCCTGAGCCTACTTATGAACCAGAACCACAAGTTTTAGAATCTGTTGATTCTAGCACCACATTTTTGGATCAAATTTTAGAGATCATTGTTGCTCTTCTTGTAGGAGCTATTGCTATATTTATTTACAGAAGATGGAATGCTTACACCACTATTGACACTGATTTATAATTATGTAATAGTTACATATTTAGGCCTAAGTATACTATGTATTATGAGTGTAAATTGTTGCTATGAAAATTTTGAAAAAGGCTTTATTATGCTAAAAAATCCCAAATATTTTATGTGATATATATTAAGGAAATTGATATTACATATAATGATATTGACATTGATAATATCATTATTAATTAACAAGCTAATCCACCCTCTTTCTGCAAATATAAGAATTGAGAAAATATTATAACTATTAAGATATTTGAAATGATTGAGGGTTCAAGATGTTTCATCTGCTATCTATCTTTAAATATAAATAACTTTACTATTTATAATAATAATTATTTTTTGCAGTAATTTGTATGGGTTTCATTATTTTAGTATAATAATGTTACTCAAATCTTTTAATGTAGATAATCTATTGGTTTCTCTTATAAATTGTCAAGCATTTCTAGATATAACAAACACTTTCTTTCAAATAAATCTAACAAGTTATGATATTTATAAAATATTGTCATCAAATTAATTCTAAATTGGATTTACATCACTTTAGATTGTGATATTTGTAATTTTAATTAGTCTATATACATTTTATTAATAATGTTGCTTATTGTTTCCATATATAAATATATGTTTTCATTCCTGTTAATTTTCTATAAGACAACTGAACTTTTTAATAATCCCCTGACCCTCAGGTTTCCATAATCATTGCTAGCCCAATCAGCTACAGTGGTCATTTTACACAATTTTCGTACAAAAATGATTGGCTATTAACTTTAAATAAGGTGACAAATCTATAAATAAATTCCTGAGGGAAACATATATAAGCAAATTTGAACATTTTGGTATCTACTGAATTATTAAATTACTTGTTGAGATAAATAAAACAGATATGATTTAGTAAGATTTATAATATAGCCATATATTTAAGAAGGTAACCTAAATTACAGTATTTAGTGTTTTTAAATTAAACACTGAAAGAAAGGAATATTTATTAAAATAAATCTGCAACATTCATAGGCATCTCATCAATTTGTGTTGAATAATATTGCTCAATGTCTCTCAAAATCCTAATATCATCAGATTTGACAAAGTTGATAGCAACACCTTTACGTCCAAAACGACCTGATCTGCCGATTCTATGTATATATAATTCACGATTGTTTGGGAGGTCATAGTTTATAACCAATGATACTTGCTGCACATCTATTCCTCTAGCCCAGACATCTGTTGTTATTAGAACGCGGCTGTAAAAAATCAGATACTATTACTTATGCTCTCATGATTAAAGATTTTCTTTATCAATAAAAATTAGGAAATAATGAATTCTCGATTTAAAAAGACCCACCTTTGACCAGATCGAAATTCCTTCATTATGTTGTCTCTTTCTTTCTGTGGCATGTCACCATGCATAGAACTGACAGTAAAGTTAGCTTCCTGCATTTTTTGTGTTAACCAGTCCACCTTCCTCTTAGTATTACAAAATATAACTGCTTGTGTAATTGTCAGAGTATCATATAAATCACACAAAGTGTCAAATTTCCATTCTTCTCGCTCAACAGCTACAAAGAATTGTTTGATTCCTTCAAGTGTCAGCTCATCACTGAAACAAATTTTAATCTCTATTTATTATTTTTACCATGACTTTTCTATATTTTATATTAAAATTAACTTTACTTACCGTTTTACCAAAATTCTTATGGGGTCTGTCATAAACTTAGAAGTCATTTCAAGTATTTCATGAGGTAATGTAGCTGATATAAGAACAACTTGGGTTGCAGGGGGTAGATAGCGATATACATCATAAATTTGTTCTTTGAATCCTTTATTCAACATTTCATCAGCTTCATCAAGAACCAACATTTTAATTGATCTTGTACGCAGTACACGCCTCCTTATCATGTCTAAAAAACAAAGTGTATATAACAAAATATTAAATTAAATATATTATTCATTAAGTGTATCTAGCCTATGGGGTAATTTTTAATTACTATTTTGATTATTCTTACCAAATACTCTTCCAGGTGTTCCAGATACTACATGCTGTCCATAATCTAATTTTCTGATATCTTCTCCTAAATTGGTTCCTCCAATACAAGCATGACACTGTACATTCATGTAGTCACCCAAAGCTAGAATAACCTTTTGAATTTGGGTTGCCAATTCTCTAGTTGGTGAGAGAATCAATACTTGAGTTTCACGTAATGTGGTGTCCAATGACTGAAGTATGGAGATAGAAAAAGTTGCTGTCTTGCCTGTACCAGACTGAGCTTGAGCAATAACATCTCGGCCTTTAACTATAGGCAAGATACTCCTTTGTTGAATAGCTGAAGGCTTCTCAAATCCTATAAAAACAAGTAACAAAAACAATTACTATATAGAAGTTTACAAAACGTAAAACTAAAGACATGGATCATAAAACAAATAAAAAATTACCATAAGTATAGATTCCGCGCAATAATTCATCACGTAGACCCATGGAATCGAAAGTCGGAATGACTTCAACATCTTCACTTGTGTCGAATTCGACATTAGACAAATCTTCCGTAATCTTTCGATTAAATGATACCTCTGAAGACGCCATAGTTGTATTATTTTATTCCTCGGTAAGATTTCCTATAACTTTCTAATAGTTGTAATTTAAAGAATAGTACAAACGAATTGAATCATGATATCCGTATTAACATAATTACATAGAAATTTAGAAAAAATAAACAAACCTTCTGAAGTCTTTACTGGGCAAATAATATTTTCAGATGAGCAGATAAACTACAAAAATGTTGAATCTTAAAAGCTTTAAACATTGGATATATTATGACCACGCTCAGTATTTCCTAATCGCTATTCAGAATTTTAAGCCACAGCCACAAACAGACCTCACAAAGATTCACACTTAACAGACTATATCGCAGGTCTAAGCCATGCTATACCTATATTAAAATTTATCTTTACTCTGTGGTTGTCGGATCAGAATAATACCAATCCCAGTCTTTCTAATGAGATGTCGTAAGAGGCGACTGATGGATACTTCAACGGAAGGTGGGCAAGGCCTTTTTGATTACTGGAGATGATCTGCGATAACCTCTGCACTGGAAGATGTGTTCCAACTCTTGAACTGGATAGGCCTAGGCATCTACATCAATGGCGAGTACATCACGCATCTAAGTTTTGCCGACGACTTAGTCTTCATGGCGGAGTTGCTTGAGGACTTGAGCACAAAGGTCGGATACCTCAACAAGGTATCGCAATAGGTGGGAATTAAGATAAACATGGACAAGATCAAATTAAAGGTTAACATTCATGTCGTACCTATACCGGTTATTGTTGGGAATACCTACAAGCTATCCAGTTAGGTAAGTTCAGCTTCGAGGATGAGGTCAATCGATCCGACTTGGATAAGCAGCGTTTGGAAAACTCAAGTATATCTCCTCTAAAATATTTCATTGCCTGAAGACGAAAGTAGTCAACCAGTGTGTGTTGCCAATCTTGACATCATCATCATCATTTCAGAGGTAAGATGTCCACTGCTGGACATAGACCTGCCCTTTGCACTTCCATGCATACCTGTCGTAGGCGACCTGCATCCAACGACTTCCGGCGAACTTTATAAGGTCGTTTGTCCATCTTGTGGGTAGACGTCCTATGCTGCGCTTGCTGGTCCGTGGTCTCTACTCTAACACTTTTCGGACCCAACGGCCATCTGCTCTACGTGCAATGTGGCCTGCCTATTGCCACTTTAGCTTACTAATTCGGTGGCTTTAGTTCGTCTATGGAACTCCTCATTTCTGATTCGATCACATAGCGAAACTCCGAGCATAGCCCTTTCTATACCTCGCTGAGCGATTCTGAACTTTGAGATGAGGCCGATGGTGAGAGACCACGTTTCCGCGCCGAAAGTCTGTGTAACATACACTGGTTAGGTTAACATATACTGGTTAAAGACCTTCGTCTTAAGACACTGTGGTATTTCGGATGAAAAGACATTGCGTAGTTTCCCGAAGACTGCCCAACCCAGACAGTTCGATTCAGCAGTTGACCTCTTTTTCGATGTTGGATCTATCTAACTGGACTACTTACCCTAGGTAGGTATATGAGTCAACAGTGTTGACATACGGATCTGAAAAGTTGTCTGATGCTTGTGCTCGTCCTCACAATGGACCTGATGGAGAAGCTAAGAGACACTCAGCAAGCTATAAAGAGGGCAATGCTTGGAGTCCCGCTGCGATATAAAATCTGAAATAAGGTTAAGGTACCATAGTAACCGAAATTGCCTGAGTTGAAGTTGAAGTGGAAAATGGGATGGCCATATTGTTCAACGAACTAACAATCGATGGGGAAGAAGGGTTCTCGAGTGGTGACCGCGTACTAGAACACACAAATTGGGACGTCTCGCCAAACGATGGAAAGACGATCTCATAAAGGTTGCGGGCAAGCACTGGATCCAGATTGCTCAAGATCGCATTAGGTGGGCGTTTTTAGTGGAGGACTATGTCCATCAATGAACTTTAATAGGCTGATGATGTTAATTAGCAATTTTGCCACAGTGATAAATTTTCTGTAACAGACTGTATAAATAAAAATTAATGATATTACAGTTGTAACTTGCATCTACTTTTAACATGCTACCTATGATTTCGTTAAGAATATTTCTATGAATTTTTACAAGCGTTCAGAATATGTTTACTAAAAATCTATTTATAATGTGTAATCCCATAATAATTTACATACGTTTCTGAACGAAAGTATCAACGCAATCAGAAAACATTTGAGTTTATTAAGCCCAAATTGAACGATTTTATTCGGATTTTGAACGAATCAAAATGGATGCTGGGTGTGAATGAACTATGTGCTGAAAAACGAACAGCCATTTATAGAGTTATGTCGAAAGCCTAATAATCATTGGAATTCCGACAATATTATTTTGTGAAGCAAAAATTAGATTGTGATAAAATATTGTGAGTACTGCTTTGCATAAATTTCACCTAAAGTTGACCAATTTTGTAGTCACCGTGTCGGTAATGTGTTTACGACAGTGTCGGCCGAGTTTCCCGCAGGTGGCCCTAATAGAATGAGGACTCGAACGGAAACATTGAAAGTTGATGTGAATCAACGAGTGTTATGTGTTGTGCTGCCATTAGCTCTTGGTGCGAAATGGCGATAATTTTAGGACTAAGCAATAGCTCGTGTTTTGAATGAGCGAGTAGAAATGAAATGCATATACAGGAAGGAACACACACAACTCTGACAACATGTACCAAAATGACAGAAGAAGTAGACAGAAGACATGGTGTAAATGGTAGTAAAGGTCTCAATGATGATTCTCCCGCTCAGAATGCAGCGCCCGCGGCGACGGGTGGTAGGCTTAAGTTTTTCAAAGGTTAGTATACATTCAATTATTTTTAAACATATCTTGAGATTATTTTATAAGAAGGGAAAATGTTATAGTTTTAATAGGCTTTCTGTACAGTAAATTAAAGGTTGTATATGTATAAGAAAAGAAAGTTATTCATGCTCTGATAACTAAGCTACATTTGACTGAACAGTTGCCAATTGTCTGTATACAGCTTCTGTGCTATTATATTTTGTTAGGAGATTTGAGCACTGTTGCAGAACAAACAATTTGTATCTATAGAATAAAAACACTTTTATGGAATTATAAGAAGAGTTAAAGTAGTTAACTCATTTTCAAATTAAAGAAGCACTTTTGCCTTAGTTAGCAATAATGTTACTTGTGGAAACTTTGTGTGTTAAACTTGTGGAGTATGTAGATTATCTACACTTTTAAGAGCTTGTTTAATAATTTTCCATAAAATGTATTTAATTACTGTGTTTATTTTTATCTATTACATATACAACAATAAACAAATATTGCTAAAACAACTTTTTGTGTTATGAATTACATGGTTAGTATTGATTTATATATGAAATGTGAAATAGAATAATTTGTTATAATATTTAATTCCAACAAATAGTCAGGGTCACTATCATGTTTAAACATGGATAACTATAACAGTGCATGAAACTAAATAAATATTTAATTATCAAGTGCATAGATTAATTTACACTTGCTGTTCTCCATTTTATAAAAAGATTATATATCAAGTTACAGTAGCCCTAAACTATGTAAGTATAAAACTTTTTAACTAATTGTTTGTTACAGTAACAAACTAAATAAACATGTTGGTTATGTAACACTTATGATCACAATTATAGTAATTGTGGTCTATCCTAGAAATCCTAGATAATATACTAGGTATATTATTATATTTATATAACCTACTATATTTTTTTCTTTCCTATTGTTAGAATAATCTTGTAGTTTACATTTATATTATTTTACTAAGAGATGTGATTAGGGGCTATAAGTTCTTAAAAATATTTCTTTGTACAACTATTAACATTCTTTTTCAATATATTACATTTTTAAATTGTGTCAGTATTTTTAAGTAAGTAATGTATTTAGAGCCATATTTTTATCATGGTAAACATGTCATCATGGGTGAATATTTTTCTATTTTGTTGACTCAATTTAATACTTTGGTTTGGAATCTTATAATGATGTTCAAACAAAAGCAAACATTTGTGTGCACTGATGTTTGTACGATGATGTACTCATGATCAGATCAAACAATTTTTATATCATGCCATTTAATTTTTAGAAATATATTGTTTGGCTTAGTGTTCATAAAATTGTAAGCTTTTGTTTTAATATCGTACATAAATATTTAATTAGATTTACGTTTCCGGGTCGAAAAAGTACTGATTTGATGCAACTATGTTCTATTTCAGATGGAAAATTTATTCTGGAGCTGGTTCGCGCAGGAGAACGCGCGGGGTGGGTGTCAGTGCCGCGTAAGACATTCTGGCCTCCAGCTGGTGCACCTGGCACGCCACCACCGCCCCACGCCATCGCGCCCTGCGCTACACTTTCGCTCTCCGACGACAACTCATCGCTGCACTCGTCGCCTTGTGCTTCGCACCGCGATCACGCCTTTAAGCAGCCCACCCCTCGCCGCAACCTCTCCAAAGAGCTAGCTATGTACTACTGCCGACCCTCTACTCTTTCCTCTGCACTCATCCAGTCCACTTCGCACATCAAGCGCCGCAGGCCTCATGACACTGCCCACCATGAAACCCTGCCCAATGGTACCCTTAGGAAGCCGCTAGGTGATGCGCTCTGTGAAACCAAACGAAACGGGGATGTTGCTGAAAGGGCATGCAAAGGGGACGACGTTGTTGACTGTCCCGTCGATATGAAAACGAAACATGACAACGATCAGCGGACAGACCTAGATCGAGAGAAATATTATCATATGAAACTCAAAAAACCATATCAGTATCATAAGTTAAGAGTTTACAAAAAGACGAAGCCGACAGTAAAGAGAAAGGAGATATCGCAAGTCGTGGATAGGCTCCGAGAGAAAATAGCTGCATTTCCGGTGCTCATCAACGCTAAATTGGCTAACTGTCGCCAGGAACACACAATAGTGTCGCCTCGTAAGAGGATTCTAAGAGAGATGGAGAGAGTGAGTCTCGAGGACCAGGCGACTAAGCGGCGAGCAAAAACTGTGCCGACGTTGAGCACCGCCTCCTATCCACCCTCTCCGGGTCCCAGCCATACGCCTCACCGCGCACCCGAACCTGCTCGTTCGCTGAACGGCGCCCTGCCAAAGAAAGAGACAGTCTCCAAGAATGTGAGCAGCTATAGCATACACTCTTTACTCAGTATGCCAGACGAGAGTAACACGCGGAGGTCGCCAGAGTCAAAGAGGTCCCCACACTCTTACCCGCCATCGCTAAAGACCGAGTCTCCGTCGAGTATAACTTCTCCTGACTTGAGTCCTAGTCCGGATGGCTACCGGTACCGATACGGATTATTGTTGGATTCGCCGGGACGTGGCGCTGCGCGTGATTCGCCAACACCGCCGACAGGTACGGCGTATCGTGGCTATGCGGCACCTGGTTATGCTCGGGCACCGCCTTCGTACCGCGGGTCATCAGGGCGAGAAGAATGGCCTCCCTATATGTATGGTTACGGTTACGCGCCACTGTACCGCGCACCCGCGGCCCCCACGCCTCACCTATGGATGCACTATGCGATGTCCCCCGGAGTGCCTTCTGGGGCTTGGCCGCCCTTGGCACATCCTTTGCTAACTGAACAACTGCCGAAAGACGAACCCACTTCAGGTGAGATAATTTCTACCTTTATCATCAGTTTATATTGATCAATTAAGAGGCTGTGCTTTCTTATAAATCTAAATACTTTTAATATATATTTTAATTATATAATTAAGTTTTTGTTAATATAAAGAAGCACCACACACGTCACCTTTGCTTTATGTCTTTTCAAAGAGATATTGTGAATTTCAATGGGCATGGCTTTTATAATTGCAATTCAAATTATTTTGTAATAAAACTAACATTTTTTATAACAAGCATATAATTTTGTGTAATTTTTCAGCATATTCAGTTTGTTGTTAACAATATATGTGATGATGTAAGTATTAATATAATGAAATTGCCATTCCAGATTTGCCGTTGAACCTGTCGAAGCACTGAATAGCTGTTCGTGACAATGAAACAGGGAAATGATCGCGTCTGGCGGCTTTCGATGACATCGCTCATTCATTTTGCGCAGAGACAATGCGTTCGTTCCCACGAATCATGAGGAGTAAATCATCTAATTTCCTTATAACATTCCATTCATTGTCTTGCTTTACGAATTGGCTTCTGTTTTAGTCCAAAAATCACATCCCACCTATCTATTCGTAAATCCGGCAACTAATGGTAATGAAACACGTATTAAATATGAAACGATAAAATATTTTTGTATAGATTGCGATTTTCGGGTTAATGTATATACCTACCTGGAGATCTATTTACAAAATGTATATTATACCGGAAATTTACTATTTTATTATAGAGTGCTTGTATGCAGAGTCATGTGTGTATTTTCATACGAATTATTTGTACGATTTAAAATATTTTAATATTGGCTATTGGTGTATGTAAGGCGATCTATAAATGAGATGACCCTCGTTGATTTAACGAACAGTGCCTTGACAAATTGAGATATTATTAAACTATTTATCAATGAATTATTACAAATTAAACCCATTTGATAATGCAATTATTATACTCGTATCTCAGAGAAATTATATTTTTGGTCCTTACTCAAAATAAATTCCACATTAAACGATTAACGATCTCATTATTTAATTTAGAAAATAAAACGAGACAAAGACTACAGCTTTGGGATCAAATTTGGATGTGTGTTTATGTAACATATAAATTAAAGACATGTACATATAGTTTGTGAATGGTGTATTATTGATGAGCGGGCGTCGACTCGTATACGAACTATGTAGGAACTGACCGTTTCGGTAGCCGGTTCCAAGTATACCCAGGAATAATAATTTTTGTAATTGTACAGTATTTTTGTATGGAGTATTTTAAGTCGAAACGAGCGCTAGAGAATGCGCCCAGCGGACCGCGGTCGCGTCAACGCCTTGAGATTAAATCCTAGAGATAGTTTTCTGCAATTTATTATTGGGTTATTGTATTATAAGGACAGTTGATGAATTGAAGGACTGACTTTGATTTAATATTAATGGAATTGTATAAAATAGTTGTGTATGGCCTACGACACTGTTAACAAACAGATTTCCGCCGACAAACTGGCACTGTAACTAGATGTTGAACCCTGCTCAAAGAAACTCAGTACATTTAGGTATTTTTTCAGCTCCCTGGAGGGAACTGTGTTTTTAATATTATATTTATAAGACCTCCGCATTTTAGTTTGCTGAGATTCGCTCAAAAGATGTAGTCTGTTATAGATAATACGCAATGCATAGGAATAGTTTTGTTCTTTATCATGCAAATGACAAATTCCAATTGCAATTGATTTATTGAAGGTTTCTAAAGTTTCACTTTATAATCGTGTGCTACACAAATGTTCATATATTATTAAGTGTTATTATGATATGTGGACGTCTTTAGCTGAAATTATGATGATGATTATATGATAAAACATAAATCGAATAGAAATATTTCATAACCTATATTACGTTAATTTTTGTATGAAAGTAGGTATTTCATACTGCTTTGTCTTGTCAAGAGAAAGCATACAGAATGCAACAATTTGTTAATTTCGATATGGAAAAACTACAAAATCTCGCACATATTTAGCATGGGATAATTAATTTAAATATTACCTAAGGCACATTAGGCACCTATTGCCTACAATATTCCTAGTGTATAAATATATATGCACATATGTTTGCTTTAACTTGTATATTTTAAAGCAATAGGCAAGGTAAAAACAAATTTGCAGTTTGTCGCCTCGGCTTTAAAAACCTTTACAATACAAAAATAAACCAATGTCTCTATATCAGACTCTATCTTATTTTAAATTGTACATTATTTGTAAAGTACAATGTTTATGAAACTCATCAAAGTTGTTAATAGTGCCATCAACCTACACGAGACTTGTTATGTACGTATAAGTGAATCTAAAAACACAGTTTTCTCTCGTACTAAAAGCGTTTTGTAAATTTTACGATTTTATTTTTTTACTGTACGTACCTATGTGATAGCGCAAAAATGTGAAGCAGGTGTCTTAAATCACTTACAACATATTTATCACGCGGAATAGTTATCCCCTATAATAATATTAAGATGTAGTTATGTACTCGAATAAATATAACTTTTTAAAATGTCTTTTAATATGTTTTCTTCGGCATTGCTGGTGTAATGCTTAGGTTTACAGAACTTTATTTTTATGAGAAATTAAGTCACCATGGTCTTCCTTAAAAAGCTTGAAGCAAAGCTCTAGGAATGGTTTGATTGGGTGGGCATACTAAGCTGATCGTCTATGGTATAAGAAAAGCAGTAACTTACCATAATGGGAAATTTTTACATCGCATATCGCAAGTTACCATTGTGAAAAGTGACTTTTTGTGAAACAAAACAATTACGGTTACCTCAAGTAACTGAATTGTTAAGTTTACAGCAAAGTTAAATAGAGCAGCACTTTGAAAAGTCGTTTAACTCTCAGTGAAATGTATGAATAGCGTTACTAATTACAATTCCGAATAGCCTCATTACTAGATTCTACAAAGCGAGTTCTAACATGTCAATAAATGTGGGTGGTCTTTATTCATAATGTATTTGCGCACATGCTGCTAGTTTTTTAATATTATAGTAGAGCGGACTACGGAGGAGGTGGATCTCCTATATGGTAAGAGAACACCGACATGGACAACCGTGTCACAGTCCGCGTGTTGGTTGTGTTGCCGGCGATTTACGTCACTTAACTGGCATTTTTAAGGGCGTCCGATATCCTCACGCACTCTGCGAAACACATTACAAGTACCGTTTTACGCTGAGTATTCTGTAAGCCCGTGGTATCACATCGGACAAGCCTGCTCAATTAGTGCGATACTCGACCGGTAACTGTCAAGCCTTTCCAGAGACCGAATAAATTATAATTGTTCGGACCGGGATTCGGATCCGAAACCTGTCGCTTCGTGGTAGATCTATTAAACCACTTTACCACGGGTTTATTATTTTATATTTAAAAACTAAAAAGGATATAGGTAATGTTTTGTTTTTTAGATACACTACCTGACTATATGTATTAAATTACCACACTTAGATTACAGAAAATAATGTTTTGGATGTGAAGACACAGTTTAGTAATACACTAGAAAAATTAGTCATAACACATAAAAAAATAGGAGCTTTAAAATACTTTACTCAAATTTTGTCAATAGTAACGGCATGGTTGTAGGATATCTTGGCCGTCTGAGAAGTCGGTCAGAAACTCACTGCGGTGGGCTTTACAACATATATCGGTTCTCGGCTCAGGCCGATGAACTATTTTTTTTTGAAATGACTAACGCTGTCGGCAAAAGGCCTCCACAGCTTCTCGCGGACTTTTGGGGCGAGAATTGGGTTTGCGCCGCGACTAGCACAAGGGCGTCTTCTCCTGCGAGACAAAAACCTCGGCTTGGCCCGTCGCGGGAACGTTGGCCACCTGAGCGGCCGGACGGAAGCCACCAGTGGGTTTTTCGACATATATCGGGTCTTCGCCTACGTTTCCGGAGGGAAATCCTATTATTTACCTGGATAATCTTTTATACCCTTTTAACGTAGCTCAAATAGCACTCATTAAGTAAGCATTTTTTCCAACAACTTATAATTGGTCCCTGAATAGAAATGGTAATTGGTTTTTTAATGATACATGTGATTAAAGGTATTGAAGTGATTTTACAATGAAAAAAAAATGATAGGTGGTATATAAGTGTTAGATTCTAGTGATTTACTAAAAAAAACAAAGGTGTGACGAGACTTTGACGCCGAGTGTTTAATCAATGTCACAAAAAAATGAAAAACAAGATACGATTTGTGCTTTATTTATGAAAAAAATTGTAAATTATCCTACAATGAATCTCCGAATGAAATAGACTTACATATCATTTATGTATCAAATACATTGCTCATCGCCAGATCAAACCACATAAGAACAATAAAATATCTACAGAATCGTCGGGGCGGTCTGTATGTACAGTTGTCAGCCGAGTAGCGCCTCCATGGTGTAGGGACGCGGGGGCGGAGGCCGGGGCTGCTGTCAGTCGAGGATGACAAGCTGTAGCGGAGCACCAGCGCCGGCCGATTTCAGCGAGGGGAGGACTGCCGGACCCGCGGGGCCGCGCATCGCCCGCCACGGGGCGCGCGCGCCGCGCCGCAGCTCGCCGCAGCTCAGCGAACGGCGCAGGCTCCTACATGAACGTATCAGATTATTATACAAGTGTGCTAAGTTTCACATTCATACACAATTCATACTCCTCCTTCAGATCATTTGATTCATATAGATACTTAATATCTCTGTCGCAGTCTCTGGTTGGATACGCTATTTGATTGAATAACAAGTGCGTTCATTGAATGACTAGGCCGAACGTTGACTGAACAAGCGTCACTCAAAGTTAAACTAGTTAGCGGTTTGTAGCTTAGACCTTTGAACAGGGCGTACGTAAAATCAGACAAGTGATTGTCATATTTTTACACTGCGGTGTTAATAGTCATCAAAACAAACACTTCGCACAACTGATAGCATCGTGTTGAAATGTTTTTGATTAATTTTACTTTAAAGTGACCTTTTCGGAATAAAATTGTGTGACAGCATGGATTTAACTATACCTAACCAAATCTAAATATATTTCGGCCTTTTATCTCATTCAACGATTACGCTAAATGACGTTCAGTCAAGACGTTGAACATTAGATTCAACAACACGACGAATTGTCCTTTAGTCTTTCACCTAAATGTCGTCATTCAATGAACGCGCTAGTCATTCGATCAAATAGCGGATTCAACCAGATGACTGCGACATATCCATATATTTCTATTTATAAGAGGCATTTACTTGGCAGTTTCAGTGGCTCTGTAATAGAGGTCATCAGGCGCGTCCATCCATGAGATGACGTGTCGTCGTCCACCGCGGCCCGATAGGCTTGTAGGCTTTCCGTTCACCTGAAAACAAAATGTCTGTTACAGGTTGCTATCCAAACAGTACCTTATAATATATAAAACTAGGGTACCCAGCAGACGTCGTCCTGTCGGATACACCACTGTATTTGATTTACAGTGACACATTTTAATATAATTTGGCCAATTAACAGAATATTATAATAAATTATAGCCCATTAAACATTCCGATGTATACCCATAGACAACCGCGCCACATTCCGCGCATTGGTTATGTTGCCGGCTTTTTACGTCGCTGAAACGGCACATTAAAGGGCTTCCGATATCCTCACTCACTCTGCGGAACACAGTACAAGTACCGTTTCACGCTGAGCGTTCTGTGAGCCCGTGGTATCACTTCGGACGAGCCAGCCCAATTAGTGACTCAGCATATGCTTCAGTATGACTCTCCCACGGTTGCAACAATATTAAGACACTCGCTTGGCCACTGTCAAGCCCTGCAAGTGACCGAAGAAATTATAAATTAAATTTATAATCATCTGGACCGGGACCCAAACCCGATACCTCTCGCTTCATGGTAGACTTATTATTCATTATTATAGCATATAGTTACGAGGCTATGATTTCAATATAAGACTATGAAACATCTCATGTATGCGTAGCGAGAAAGTTTTTCGAGTAAAAGAATCGCGCACTGTTTGCATCGACTTTACTGCGTTAAGATATTTGTTTATATGTTATGCTATACACCAGGACACGTGCCATGTTCTACGGACAGGAGCGGGAAAGAGAAAGATTGGGGTTGCCACCTGAGTGTAGTAACAACGTCATTGTTCCGTGTGTAGCGGTTGCCCTGGTGTTGCCACAGAGGTATGTAGGGATCGTGGCAGACAAGTCTGTGTTCTTTGAATATATATGAACCAACATAGTTATGTCCCACGGATGGATGTGTACAATTAAGAATATACGTACGTGCGCAAAGACGTGGGCGGGTAGCGGTTGGCCAGTGGCCTGCGCGCGTGCACACATCGCCGCGTACTGCTCGCGCGACGGCCGCTGCATCGGCGCGGGGTGCTTGTTCGGACGCTTGGCTGGCGGGCCCACTATTGCACCGGCGCCTCCTAAACAGACAATAATTCACTTTAAATATTAAACATTGTATTATTATTAGCGGCGTAAAAAGTCGGCAACACAATCAATTCTCAGACTGTGGCGCGGTTGTCCACAGGCGGCGGTGTTCTTTTAGCATATGGGAGACCCAACTGCTCCGTAGTCCGCTATAAAATAAAATAAATTGATCAATTTTAAATTTGAGTTAAAAGTTTATTTAAATTCACACACATGAGATAAAATAAACGACGCTCACCTGTTGCTACTCCAATGAAAGCGTGCACAAAACGTATTACATTAATATATATATTTTTTGGTATTGCCAATATCGGAACAGGTGGGTCCCATATGGTAAGAGAACACCGCCGGCTGTGGACAACCGCGCCACAGTCTGGGCATTGATTGCGTTGCCGATTTTTTACGCCACCTAAATGACATTTTAATCCTCACTCACTCAGCAAAACGCAGTAGGAGCACCGTTTTAAGTACAATTACCATTTCACGTTGAGTATTCTGCGAGTCCGTGGTATCACTTCGGACGAGCCGATCCAATTAGTTCGTCCGCATATGCTTCAGCATGACTTTCTCCCGGGTGAACGATTTAATATACATTATATCGCTTATGCACAGATGCTAACAAATATTGTGTATACTAACTGTCGAGTCCATTTATGTCGTCGTAGGCACGTCTTTTGAGCGGTTGCGGAGGCTGTGGCAAAGTGGGCGTGTCGCCGCGGCGCGCTTCCATTTCCGCCCGAGACAGGACACGCTCGTAAATAAGACTGCCGTCTGAAGATAACATTTACATAATGTATGACAAACTTTATATTAAACAAAACAAACGAAAGAGGTTTTTGTTTCATTGTATTTCTACTTAATAATATTGATTAATAAAGATATTTTTTTTATTCGTGATGTACTTTTAAAAATTTACTTTTCCTAGAAGCACCTTGAACACATAAACTTTGCGAAACACTGATATAAACTACACTTGTTTGCGAAATTTTAATATGTTTCGAGATATAATTAAACAATGAAATTGTTCTAGATCTAGAAAAGTTTCACCAGAAGAACTTACCTGGCGCTTTGGGCGGTTTGGGGAACGCCACATGATCCGGCACGGGCATACGGTCTTTCGGAGTCAGCACGAGCCATTCCTGTGAACGAGGCGCGGGTGCCCCGTGTGCAACCGCTAGTCGGGTAGCCACTGCGCCCACCGGTCCTCGCGCACGCACCTTTCCCGAAGCTCGTGTCTCAGCGCCACCAGAGTTCATTGCCAATGTACCTGCGTAAAACATATAAACACGTATAACATTTTTGCACGTCTAAATTGCTAGATGAAAAGAAATACATATAATTATAACAAACTTAATAAAAAAAATAATTTATAATTTATCTTACAACATAAAACGTGCATTGTCCTATTGCATTAAAAATATTTTGCTTTATTGATAAAGACGCAGCACGTATCTCGGAGCCACCAGAGTTCTTTGTAGATATATCTGTATACCATATAGTGTAAACTCAATGTAACGTCCCTCGATTTAATGACAAACTCCCTAAAGCGTCGAAATCAATTGACTTTAGTTGGTATAGCTTGTCTTCTGTCCACCTTTTCTTCTCTCCATTTAACAACATCTCTTTATAATGCTATAAAATGCACAGTCCCTTCAGTGTCGTTATATAGAGTTTATACTGTATTTCTAAACTAAAGATAAAAAATGGGAGGATATTTTATATATCGAATATAATCTTAATGAATAAAAAAATCTTAATTTATTTATCTAACTATGCAAAAAGTGCTTAGTACCTTTGTGGTATAAACATTAACTTTTGCTTTATTGATCAAGAAATTTATATATTTTGTTTGATTTACTTTCAATACTTCGATAATCTGTCTTCAATCCAACAAATTTTGGTTAGACTAGGATTGTGAAATGGTAGTAGAGTCCAAATTTGACGTTCTTAAAGTGGTACTTTGTATCTTATTTTGGATAAAAATTTGAATAAAATTTTGACTTTGATTGTGTGTTACACTATGCTTTGATTTTGGTTACTGTTATCCTATAATTTGGTGTGTACGTTTTACATGTCATATTTTTTGTTGTATGGCAACGGTAGCAAACGAGCAGGAGGCTTCAACTAGGATAAACAGTCCTGTGCCCATTGGCACCCCTAGCCCTTGCAGAGCCGTGGGTGCGTTGCCGGTCTTTAAGACACAGGTACACTCTTATTTTGAAAGTTCCCAAGTTGTATTGGTTTGGAAATACCTCTGCTGATTATGATGCTCAGATTCCATAGAGGTTGGTGCACGGCACAAAATGCCTTGAAAAACGCTCAGTTGTGGAACGACAAACATCGAGATGATACGGATGAAAAAAATATTCTGCCTCGATGTTCGATCATAAAATTCAGCTGCAGATATTAATTCAAACAGCTCCTCAGAACATAGCCTCCTGAGAAAAATGCGATGGAATACTTACATTCATGCTTGACCTGATGTAGATTTATGGGCGAGAAGGGAGAACGGGCGTAGTGGGTGGGACGCCGAAGAGCACGTACGAGTCGACGCGCGAGACGCGTGAACGGCGACGCGCGCAAGTAGAACGCGGCTCGCGTTTTCATCACGGGACGCGCGCCTTCACAGCCGCCGTGTGCAGTCGCAACGTGGCGCGCCAGGTGAGCGCGTAATTTAAATTCCTAGGTACATTAACAGAGAAAAACTCAAATTAAACACATATTTCCTTCATACTATGTATACATTTACAACAAAGATTTAAGCATTGCTCGTCATGTAATATATAAGTCACTACACTTTACTTAACAACAAAACAAAGTGTTAATGAAAAGAAAATCATTGCTTCCTTGTTTGTGCAGATTATCTTAAATACGGTACATAATTTTTTTATGGTACAGCGGGGAACGGAGCGGTCAGGTTCCCTCTATAGTAAGAGATTATCGCGACCGCGCCGGTCTTGTATAACTGCCCCACCATCCGTGCTTTGATTATATTACGGGCCTTTTATGCCGCTTAATCGTATATAATTTGAAGAGCTACCGATAGCCTCACTCACAGCGAAATATTATAAAATAATATAAGTGTAATTCACGCTAATATCATGTAAGCCATGGCATCATTATGGATGGGCCGGCCCAATTAGTGCGTCAGCATGGCTCTCACACGGTGTAAAGCCCTTCCAAAGGCCGAATAAATTATATTTATTCGGACCGGAGAACCCTTTCATTTACATTTATCATATTACCTTAGCACAGTTAAGGACGGTGCAGCGATGCGGGCGATGCGACGCGGACAGCGCACCTTCTTCGGCAGTTCGGGTGCCGCGACCGGAATCCACCTCGCTCTCGCCAAACACGCCCGCCGTCTACGCACAGATAATATTCTAAATGCAATATCCTAGTACCGTTGCAATACTTTCTTTTATATTTTTAAACTACCTTGCATTGGATTACTATCGTAAGCTCTTCATGCAACTGTTCATTTAAATAACATCTATCCTACGTTCATAGGACATAGGCCTCACGGTTGCACCTCCATGCATAATGCTTCGGTTTCCATTTCAATTCATACTCCTTTCAATAACCCTCATTTTTAACAGACAATTGAGCTATAATTCATGTAAAATATAGCGAAACTTAACACAGCTAAAATAAAATACCTTGAGCCCGCCATATTTCTTCCAATACTGCCAACAGGCGCCGCACAATCTGTATTGTAAATGCTGTGGACCCCACGCATACCATTGCGACGAGTTTGACACTGAAACCATATTATTATATTCAAAATATATCAATATTATCAAAACATTTAGTGATTTTATGGTTGTAACAAAAGAGTGTAAGGTTACAGATTTAAAGTCCTACATTATGACTGTAAATTATCGCTTAGCGGATAGGTTTCTGAAATATTTTACGCATAGCGTTTTAACACTCATTCACTAACAGAAATTATATGCTTGAGTGTCGGTTTATAAATTTTTGACTGCATCTTTGAAATGACATATGTTTGTGGGTGAATAAATTAAGCTAGAAAGATAAACACTTCACCTCTACACATTTACGCGGCTCTGCAAGGGCTAGGGGTGCCACCATTTGCATATAAAAAAACACTAAAATGTTTGTGTTGCACACAGTGACAATCATAGTCTATTAACTATTATTTCGTATTTCATTCACGCTTTTATAAAATTATCATAGATTCTTAAATGTATACATATTTGTAACGGCAAATATAGCGAGCAGCGAATACTACCGCTGGCTGGTTTTACCTTGGCAGGAAGCGCAGACAGTCGGCGCAATGGCGGCAGTGCCGTTGGTGCCGCCATTGAGAACTGTCCCTTTGCCATTGCTTGCGTTACTGTTTGGTATGAGGGCGGGATTTGGTTTGTTGCTGTAATTTCATGTGACATGTTATAAAAATTATATGTATATGAAATCAAAATTAATAGTAAAAAGCTAAAAATTCAAACTCAAGATTTAGTGGCTATTGAGTAACACTAGAATTATAGTTTTTATTTAGAGACAGCTCAACTTGAATAAACAGAAATAAATAGTGTTTTTTTTGTTAGTCTCTGGTATATGTACGATTTATGAGACTCTCACACAGAAATGATTTAATATCAACTATACTATGACACCAATAAAGTTTTAACATACATGGGTGTGCATTTTAATGTAATCAATTGAATACATCTATAAATTTGAAAACTACCATCGAGATTGATGAATTAAATTCTTTAATACAGTTGAACTACTGCCAAGGAATAAAGCAACCAAAGGAAATAGAATATTGAGAATCTGTGCTGGGTACAAACACTCACTAATTGGGAATGTAGACTTGCTTCAGCTTGGACTCGGCCTCGACCGCCTTCACACGCTTCTGCTGTACATAACGATCCGTTGTCTTCCACATGTAGTAGTATTCAACTAGGTTTTTTAGCGTCTTCCATGGCAGCTGTACCAATATTAACGATATTAGTTATAATTAAATTAACTGTTGTATGTTTGGCGATAAAACAACATTAAACCCTAAAACTCTTGTTGATTCTTCTCATCTTCCGAACCAATGGTAACCTAATTATTGTAAAAATATTATTTACTATTTGAATAAATGCTTTTGAATTTAAGTTAATTCACTCAATGCCTCACAAGTCTTTCATCTGTTATGTAGAGGCTTACCATTTTATAAAAAAACTTCCTAAAGCGGTAACTGAGCTCACCGAAGGAAAATTCAAAAATGATGTTTACAAGTTTTAATTATTAAGACGTACTATAGAGTAACTGATTACATTCAAGATAAACATCTGAATGATCCGATCTGGTCTGGAATTAAATTCCTGCACCCGCAACTCAACCTAATTGTATTAGAAGATCTAAGGACTAATTGTATAAAATTTTAATTTGAAGAAAAAAAAACCGGAATATTGTGCCGATTCTTCTCTGTTAAATTCCTTCTGAATCGGTGGTACGTTCATAATAACTTCATTGAAGCCAAAATTGAATAAACATATTTTACTTTGAATTATATAGAGCTTATGTGTTGCTCCGTCTCCTCGTGGTAACAAGTATGCTTCTGACAATTGATGAAAAATTAAATCATAATAATATAATAAATGCGAGATCTTTTGTAAGTATGGATGGTTGTTGCACTTTCACGCAAAAACTACTGAATATATTTCAATGAAACAATTCAATAATTTAGCTTATACATCAAACTAATAAATACTGTAATAATATATAAAATTTTGTGAAAATTGGGCAAATTATAGTAAAAAGTCGGACCCAGTAGCGAATCGGGCAGAACAACGTCTCTCTTAGCTCTACTAGTATATAATAATAGCATTTCATAAAACTCACAAAATCTTGTCGTATATCAGTAAACTCCTTCCCATATTTGTCAAGGGCCTCCTCGAAGAGATTGGCTTCGGATGCCGACCACTCTTCCATCTCGTCGCGACAAAGAACTGGCCCAGAGGCGGGTACAAGGGACGATAGAGCAGACTCTATGCTGTAGCCGCTTTTGTGTAGTGTGTCCATGGCGTGGAACTGTAAGGTACAATCAATTTTGATAAAACTTGTAGCACAGGAAGTTCAAATACAGTCTCGTACAACCCGGTAATACAATTAGGTATATCAATGATTTAAAAAAATTATACAATTTAATGTATTAATAAACACTATTCATAGAGAGATACACGGTTTTAGACTTCATCTAAACATCCAGTAATTTTCAAGTGGTTAATGAAATACTGCAGACACGGAGCATGACAATATAAGTTTAATTTAATAAGATTAACCAATTCTAAGCATTTTATAGATTTATTTTGATTCCTAAGCGGGCAACGGAGCAGCTGGGTCTCTTATATGGTAAGAGAACATCGCCGCCCATGAACAACCGTGCCACAGTCCGCGCATTGGTTGTTTTGTCGGTTTTTTAGGCCGCTTAAACAGAACTTTTAAGGGCCTCCGATATCCTCACTCGCTCTGCGAAACACACTACAAGTACCGTTTCACGCTGAGTATTCAGAGATTTTGGTATTCTTTTGTTTATTTTCATGATCAGTACTTACAAGCGTAATGTCTCGGCTCGCGGCTGCTGCGGACATATGTAACGAAGGCTGTTTCACACTGGATGAACAGTCGAGGGCACGCGCAAATGTCCCAACCGAACGCGAAACAACTAGAAACTGGTCAATCTGCCGGTCTGTTAAACCGTGATCCGGGGTCCACACTAGCGTTTCTAACTGCTCACTGTTTCTTGGATCCTCTTCGCCTGTAATTTTTGGTTGCCTTCTTACTTACTATACTTATTATACTTAACATAAAATCACAATTACTGCTGTAAGCAACTGCTGGATAAAATAATCTACTCATTAAATTAAATTTGAATGTCTAACAAATCACAACCTTGCATAATATAAAGCTATGTATGTAAAGTCCATAAAAAAATATCAAATTGATATCAATAAAAACTTCTAGCTTTATTCTTAGATTATAGAAACTGGTTAGTTTATGTATTTAAAAATTAAAAAATTATATTTTTTCTTTGTTAAATAAATATATCATATAATTAGAGGTTACATTTATCCGTTACTTATAAACCTTGTTTTATTAGAAAAAATGTCTTAAACATTCTGTCACTTTCTCCTTGATGTACATTCTTAATTGCAAAGACGAGATGGTAAAAGAAAAGATCTGATTTTATCAAAGCTAATATGAAAGAGGATTTGTCACAAATGTCGAATGAAATTTGGATAGAACTTAAAAAAAGATTCTTACCATCTTTTAATAAATTAATAACTTCAGTCTGATATCTACTTCCCACGCGTATTTCACCCTTATCTGCTAATAAAGTCTTTTGTGAAGGATCGAAAACTAAACAGTAAAAAAATGCATCCTGAAACAAAAGAGATGTGTGTATTAATATATATTTAATATAAAATGGCCATATTATATATATAAGCAATATCATAACACTTAGTATTTTCTTAATAAATTCAAACTGAACTAAGAAAAACACTGCCAGCAAAAGTGCTTCATAGTTGACTTATCACAAATTTCTCAACATTTCCTTGCATAGAGTGACGTATAAATCCTAGCATATAGTGTAATAAGTATTATATAACATATAGGTACAACAGGAAACACAGACATTGATACGAGATAGGACGGTAAATGCATACTCATTTCCTTATTAGTTCGCGTTCATCATACTATTATTGTGGCTTATTGTCGCGTGGACAGCTTGCTTTATATAAACAAATTCAATGTCAATCAAAACATACTTTCAACTAAAAAGTATTTAGTTATAGGACAAAAAATACCAACTTAAAATAGATATTACTCCATATTAAAAAATATGTTTATTTATATCAAGCTGGTTTATGTACAATCTCTACCACTTTTTAGAGATCAGTCCACATTCGTACGAAAGGTCAAGATTCAAGGCCCAAATTAGAATTAAACAATATCGTTTCCTTAGCCATTGACGGAGGCATAAAATAATTCGCTGATTCAATTATTGTTGAACAGCGGAATGTAAGAGTAGTCCGTCAACTCACTATTATTCATTTACTTCACCGATCATTATTTAAGAGCGATTGCCGAAGGTCTTCCAAATTATATTTATACGCGCTAACTTGCCAACATTAATTTATCGCACATAAATATTTTCGAAGATTTTGCATGCGACTAATAAATAAGATCCCAAACAACAATTCCTTACAAAGCGTAATCGCAATACAGTGTTATTTGGTTGTAGACCCGAGTGATCTACCAAGAACGACACAAGATGCGAACACGTTTACGTAGCCGTGTCAGCGGTACATACTCACATCCTTATTGAGATAGCTGAGCAGTGACTCTGTCTCGTTCAGCAGCGTCACGCTGCACTTGCCGCGTATGTGGGTAGCCGGCAGTGTCTCCACGTGCCGCGAGAGGAAGAGCTCCCGGTGCTTAGCCTGGTGTCGCTGCTTCGGCGCCAGGCCGTCTGTGCCCGGTAACTCGCTAGATTCTTCCTCCATTGCTACTGGAATTACATGAGAAAAACGTTACTTTACATAATATACACACGAAGGAAATAATCTTATTTTATAATTGAATTGCCAGACTAGTTCGTCTGTTATTAAACTAACTAATAGTAGTCTAAAATATAGATAAAGTTTGTAGCAGTAGCGTGAAATAGAATTTACTTGTACTTCCTTTCCTATTTTTTTTTTGGAAGGGCTATTTGCTGCCAGCGATATAACTTTCACACTGTCTTTTGGGTCGGTTCGTGAATTAAATTTTAGCGCACTAGCCGCGACTAGCGCAAGGGCGACTCCTGCTAGACACAAACCTCGGCTTGGGTCGGCGCGGGATCATAGACCGCCTGAGCAGCCGGTAGGAAGCCCACCGGCGTGAGTCTCGCGACGTAGCTAGTATTAGACCGACGTAGCTATTCGCAGTATTCGGCGGAGGCGGTTGAAGGGTTACCTAATGGCTTAAGTGTTAAAACTTAATAATTATAGCACTTAAGCGGCGTAAATAACCGGCAACACGACATATGAGTAGATTTCGGTGCGATCATTCATGGGCGGCGATGGCCTCTTACAATCAAGGAACTTACTTGTCTGCTAAATAAATCAAAAATATATATTAGTATTACCGAATGGTCTCGTAACTTTTAGTCAAGAAAGCTTATCTGGTTGGAAATTCCGCTATCCGCTGTGTATCCAAATCTGTACATCTGATTCACAAGTATTAGTTTGTACGCGAGTGAAAAAATGCCTTAAAAACTTTTTTTTTCCGAGATTCCACAATCAATTTTATTAGAGATAGTAAGTTGTCTAGTATGTTGTGTAAGAACTGAGTTTTAACAGGGCACGAATAGCTTATACGAGTACCTTAGTCGGGGTTAGCTAAACAAGGTTTAATATTTTAAGTTAATATTAATTTCATGTATCCATATATTATACAGAGTATAATCTATGATGAAACGATTGTGCTAACACATATATTACAAAATAAATGTATGCCTATAATAAAAGGTACGCAATTTTTAAAAGGATTATTTATAAAAGACATTTTGACTCAATTTGCGTATTCTCAAGTAGCGGAAGTTATGCAACAGGCTTTATAGCACTGCTTATATAGGATAACGTATTACATTATTTTTTAATTTAACACGTGTATTATGAAATCAATCAATTTCTAAGTATCTAAAATATTTCTGCATTTGTTAAACTAAAATTTCCTACTATCCACATTGATTATCAGGCAATATTTTCAATCACCATCATCAAACCACAAAATCTGAATATACCAATATGGTTTCTTTTATTCAATATATGTTTAGAAATTTATGTCTTCGATTGTTGCAAAAAATATATATATCATATATAGTAAACATTTACGTGATTCGAATAATTTCTAACCCAAATAGCAAGACCTTGAGATTGAACATGCGAAGAGTGGTACCTTTATGTGGTACCAGATTATTACAGAATATTACACACCAGCGATACTGGTTTATATACAAAATCAATGTTTTATATGTAACTTATGAAATTACATACCAATCTGTCAATGTCATTGTTCTGTCAATGTTTTTACCACTATTCAAGAAGGTAATTTATTTAACTTATAAATAGGTGATAGAAATAGAAAAACAAAGTAGAACAGAACGTAGTCAATTTTGTTACTGCCAATTAAAAAAAAAAGTCTAAAGTATACAATACATAAGTATTTTGTTAATATTCAAAGACAATATAAAATTATCAGTGAACATTGAAATACTAATTAACGCAGTGACGACCAGTTTCAGCCGGTACGTGTTACTGGCAGTGTATTGAGGTTCAATTGTACTAGGATTACCGACTATGACTAGGGGCAGTGACAAAGGACAGAAACAGGGGGTCAGCCGTCGGCCCGCGCCACGGCAGGTGTGCAGATGTGTGCCTCGGGCAACCATTCAATTGGTGTCTATACGAAAAGCGGATAATGGGATCGTGTTTATATGTTACAAAATACATTATATAGGTTGCTTTTAAATACAAAGGCCATCTGGATAAGTTTATTTCTCGAAATTAAAAAATTAAACTTTGGTACCACTACTACTGTTTGGTTGTTACTACTGAATTCAGACGGTGATAAGCCGACATTAGATGATTGCGAATCCTAAAGCTTTTACATATTACGAAAGTTGCAGCTTATCTTTGAAAATTTGAATTTAATATCGTGGTAAGGCTTATTTTGCACACACGCAAACTAATTTCAGTTTTATCGAAAAAAAAAACCAAAAAGGCGTCGGCCAAAACAATTAGGTCATGTTAATAATAATTCTACACATAAATTAAAATGGCGATATCGGGGACCGGTTTCATGT
This sequence comes from Delias oraia, assembly GCA_018230265.1. Classification (NCBI taxonomy): domain Eukaryota; kingdom Metazoa; phylum Arthropoda; class Insecta; order Lepidoptera; family Pieridae; genus Delias; species Delias oraia. The sequence continues at coordinate 36,254 of DWCF01000317.1, forward strand.
TAAGATAGCCTTTGTGTAGCGCGTGCGGAGACGGGGTTTGAGGCGAAGGGTGGGTGACTACTGGCTACTTATAATCACGCAGATTCCATTCTTACGGTTAATATAGGCTGGGTGCGTGTATCGCACGTGGCATACAAAATCAACTGTAAAACTCGAATACGCTATTTTTGACTAACTTTTATTTAAGACTAGATTTCCTTAGCTTGTCTAGTTTAAGCAGTGAGTGAGTCCATACGGTAGTCTTGTTGCTACCATCAGAGACAACAATAACAGAAAAAAAGGAATATGTAAATCAAATATTACGGATTAAATCGGTTTATATTCTGATTACAATATATCGAGTAGGCGAACCCAATAATGGAACGTTCTAGACTCAAGAGCCTCTTCCGACCGACTGGGTTTCGTTTCCTATTCATAGGATGGTACTTATTATCATTCATTTTTATAAATACTGACTAAAGGTATTATGATTTCAGACATTTTTGTAAATTCTAATAAACTCAAGTAAGCCAATTTTTACACATAAACACAATATATAAATTTATACACACTGGCTGACTTTTCTACTAATATTCATTTAAATTTCGCCGAAATCGAACCCGTGAGCCACCTAGCCGATTTATTATGTGTATGTACGAGGAAGCAGTTGATTCCTCAAGGTCTTTTTGTTAACATTTAGCTATGGCTATGTAGCGTTCGTAAGCGTTTACTTGTCGTGGGGAGTGTTTCTCTCGGGGCGGAAGGGCCGCGGCCGAATTGTGGGGGATTTGCTTTATGATAATTATTTCGATTGGCTCCGCATGAAGAGGCTAGCATGAAAGGATCACAGATATCTTCGATTGCGATCGAATAAGTTTCATCGAAACGACTATGAAATTTAAATAACACAACTTCAGATTATATAAAGGCTTGTAATATTTTCTATCAAAATTTACTATATGTAAAGGAAATTTTGACTATCATCAATACAATGCAATCTTGCAATGCAAATTATGATCGTACAGTTTACTAACCTACCTAAAATACTAATCTATTTCAAAAAAATTATATTCTTGTCTTGAATAAATTACCTTGCAACGTATCACTGTTATTTAAAATCTTGTACATATTAAGAAATGATAGAGCAATTGTTACATTGTATGATAAAATAATATGTTTTGGTTCTTAGATTCGGGGAGACGTTAAATTTAAGAGCCAAGACGAAGTTGAGATAATTCTTGTATGTTTATCCGACCATACAAGTGATATAAGACAAATCACAAAGTTAACGGTACCTGTATGAAAATTATCTAAAGTTCGCGGTATTCTCGGTAGCAACTATAGCCGCGCAAACGATATGCAAAGTGTCTGGCTCATGAATATCAAACATAATGTTTCTCGTTCTGTCAGGAGCGTCCTGTTATGTGGCTAATGGCTATCCATACTCTATTTCATAGGTTGAATTTATTAGGAATAATATATATTTCAAAAGCTTTGCTGACCTCAAATCAATTTCATAGCAACAACAATCAAGTTCATGGTAGCGCTATGATTTTTTATTTTCTTTCTTATGTAGCGCTTACAGGGACAGGCGGACTCCATGATGGTTAGATATCACCATCCCCAATGTATAACCACCGAAATCTACGCTTTCGTTGTATTGCCGGTTTTATACATCACCTAAACGGGATAACTTAGTGGGTCTCTGGTAACTTCACTCAGTTAACGAAAGACAGTCATCATCATCAGCCTATCAAGTCTACCGCTGGACATAGGCCTCAACCAGACGCCCACCTATTGCGATCTTGAGCGATCTGGATTCAACGGTTACCAGCAGCCACTCTGCGTTTTCCGGTACACAGTACAAGTACTATTTTACGGTTGTAAATTGTGATACCGTGGCATCGTTTCGGACCAGCTGGCCTAGTTAGCGCGTCAACATGGCTCTCCAACAGGTAAGATAGTGTTAAGACACTCGCCCGGCCACTGTCAAGCCCTTCTAAAAACTGAATACAATTTACGAATTAAATGAATAAATACCTTCTATTCAGACTCATTAGCGAATTCGGTAGCCATGACGGCACGGTAGGTTAAGGGACCGCTCGGCCACGAACTAAGATCTAAAAACGTTCACGTTACCTTAAAACGTCAGTTCTTGAAGAGCCCAAATTTGGATTAGTTTCGGCGGATAAAGATTTTTATTTAAGTCGCAGGTGTTCTCTTTCCATACAGGAGACCCACCTGCTCCGTTGTCCGCTATAGTATTAACAAAAAAATTTGGGCAATTGATCACCAGCTACCTTTGATCCTTATCTTTTGCATGAGACATCGTTTCAGATAGCAATAGGTATAATTTCGAAAGCTCTACAGTAAAAACTATTAAATGACGGCATATCATTCCCTATCTAATCTCCCGCGTTGGTGGCAATGTCATCGAAGATTCAAGATTAGGATGTAATAGAACAACTTTGCCTGCATTTCAATTTTATTAAATTTGTCGCGTTGAAATTGGCCATTTCAAGCATGCCGCTTTTGATACTAAACGAAACACGTTATTAAAATTTGCACTATTTCTCTACTTACGAGATGAATGAAAATATAGAATTTTTAGTGTTAGAGACTTTTTTTACATTTTTTTAAATGACTATCTTCTCGCTGTGTATGCCATACGGCCATTGCAGCTTAACGCGGATTATTTGGCGAGCGGGACAGCTCGCTGAGAGTGGATTTTACCACGACTAGCACAAGGGCGTCTCCTGCGAGACTCGAACCTGGGCTTGGCCCGTTTTTACGTAATGTGAACTAAGCTATATACTTTAGATACTCTTTTCTTGATGAAAGTAAGTTGGTACTGTCTCATTATATCTCCCTAGTAGCCTCTAAGAGCAGTAACGCTACCACAACGAAGAGATCTTGGATATATTCATTCTTAACATCGTTGATATTATAATTCTTAAAATACGTCTTATTGTTTATTCAGTGCCTAATTTCTTAATATATTGGGTTTACGTGGACGCATAAAAAACTGAGTCTTTTTCGGTGATGCCATATTGGGCGATTCAATAACGCGGGATTATGGTTCCACTCGCATCACTACGCAACTAATTAAAGCGTAGGCAAAGAGAAAATGGCAATCTGTGGAGGGCTCCCGCTAGTGGGGGGTTGTTACGTGTGCCCCCTAAGGGTGGTCGGGTGTATGGTTTTTCTACTCGGGCATCCTTTGCTTACTTATTGATCCAGTCAAATGTGTGGAGGTGGCGCGGGGGTGGCGCCCACCCCGCACCACCAAAGGGGGATACGTCCAAATAAATCTGCCCGCCCGCGAAACAGCCCAGTGACAACAGCGGTCGCGGCGGCCGGCAAGATGCGGTCCCAATCCCCGTTCGAAACCACTCCGGGGACCACGGCGAGGCTGTGGCCCGGTCCACGGAGCAGGCTTTAATTTAATTGATATTACTTATTGGAAGGTTGCCGGGTGCGACCTTAGATATAAGCATGCGCGTCACCGCCTAAGGTACCTAGTATTTAAACCGCGACGCCGCTTTTATGAATAACAAGGGTCAATGACTTTTCCGTGAAATAAAATGCACGTAGCTCTACATTTCTCGTACACGTACGGTAACGGGCAAGCAGATGGATAGTTAGGATATCAATAATTTACATTGAATTTCATTTAAAATTATATAATAAAATTTAAATTTGATAACGTCGCGTGTAGGCAACTTCGCCAAATTTTCGAAAACCACGAGACTGTATTCATCAAGAGTAGCTATTGTTACAATTACAAAAAAGAAAAATAAACACTCAAATGCAAGAAACAACCGGCAAGCTAAGTTTTAAAAAGAAAATTCAACGAGGAAAATCCAACACTCATCCGGATTGTTTATCTCCAGTTCGGCGTGGTAGCGTCAAATACCACTCGGTATCCGACATGAGCCCGTGCCAAGTCTCGAATGAGATACCTCCTTCGTGCCTTCAATTCTCTCTCACATCTCCATAGCGTTTTGAACGCAACCAAATGTATACTTACACGTATATTTTAACTTACCCGAAAGATTATGATTCAGCGAATTTACGCGTTTTTTTACGCACGTACACACACATACGCACAAGCGGTCATACATTTGAGATGGCGACCACATCGATTATGCATGTGAATACGCAAAAAACACCCATACTAATTGGATACAAACAAACGCAGAGACGCCCTAACGCCGAGTAGATCGCACGCTAAGAAATTGTTATTCTTCAGCAGTAAGCAAAAGCGAAATTATTTTTCACATAACTTGAATACCAAAATTTTAGTTAATGCTATCACTAAAAACTCAACTCGAACTTGCCATCCATTCCAAAGCGGGCCAATGATATCTGTAAACGGTATGAAACCTGTGTTACGTAGATCAGTTTTTCAAAATGCAAATCTTGTTTACTATTCAAAGCTTTTATGTAGAGGGTTGTTTCGATCTCTGTGGGTTTAAAATCGGCTCAAGGTAACTGAAGTGCTCTCTAGTATTCTCGAGATGGAAGCGCTGTGTAACACGAATTAAATGTAGGTATTAATTGGCGCTCTAATTGCAAACAATTTTTCTAGTACGCACGTGTATTACAAGGAATATGCTAAAAAATATGTCAAAAAATTTAATTCTCAAAAATACACATCAAATTAGAATCTGTAAACTGTAAAAACATAAAATAATTAAACTGTAAATACAACCTGTAATATATATAAACTGTAAAAACAAGTTTTTAGATTTTTTGTCCAAGAGAGCAGGCGGGTCTTCTCTATGGTAAGAGATTACCGCCAACATCTTGTCGTGGCTGGCTTTTTACGCCGCTTGAACCTTCTTTCACGGGCCTCTGATATCCTAATTCATTCATGGAAAACTTTACAAGTGCTGCCTTACGCTGGTGTGCCCGTGGTATCATTTCGGAGGAGCAGGCTCAATTTTTAATCAAATTATATGCTTCAGCATGGCTCTCCCATGGGTAGAACATTTTAAAATTTTCCACCTTTTATGATTTACGTGGTGATATTTAGATTAATTTAATATAAAAAGTAATAACTATTACGCGGGCAAAAGGAAGTAAATTTATATACAAAGAAATTAAACAACAAATAGAGTAGTTATCCATGCTTAAAATCGTGCACAATTTTTAATAATGCCCACATGTTCCACATAATTCTACACCAGGTTCCACAGACACATAGCTAAGATTTGGTAATCTTTTCAATGTATCAAAGTTTTGGTTACGTCATTAAATTAACAAAAACAATAATGCAATATATGAGAGACTATATTCAATCATAGGTGAAGTGACGATATGTGATTTTAAACAACAAACTGACATGGTATTATTAAAACTCGTAGGAATTACGACCATCTTATTGTACTATATATTACGTGTTTCGTTGTATGTCCGCTTTGCACTACTAAAATAAAAAACCGATTTAAAAAAAATATATGCAAATTGTGAATTATTTGTTTATTAACAAAGAGGCATTATTCTCTGTTAGATTGATGAAGTTCTAACAGATGATACTTTAAGATAATATTTTGACAGGATATGTATCTAAATAGATTCACTACACTCCATAGTTCCTACTCGTATATATGCAGGTGATACGAAGTTCATCTGGTCGTCTACTAGTATTATATAGCAAGCAACTTGTTACATTACCAACGAAAACTGAAATTATTCTTAATGACTGACAAAACTTAAAATTTTCATTTCATATATAAGTTTTTATCGGCAATTCCTGAACGGGACCGCGAGCGCGGTGAATTGCCCAGCTTCTGCGTGAGTAAAAGTTCAACGAGCACCACAATTCACAAAATAGAAATCTCAATACAACCTTTGTAATTATTATGATATATGGACCGGGTAGCAAATGTAAGTATATTTCAATAGCTGTGGCTATGGTGCTACCATAAATTGTGCAATCGTTTTGGAAGTGGTCAAAATCCGTATGTAGAACATTAAATTTAACAAAAAGTATTCACCATTTTCAAAATAATATCTTTGGTTGTTCAGACAACATCTCAACAAAAAGAAACATAATATCAGTATTATGTTTCTTTTCTGCTATTTATAAGAAATAGAGGTAGGTATCTGTTTGATGCTTAAATGTAAATATAAGCAATTTAGTTCTACGATTTCTTATCCGCTAATAAGCTTTCAACATCTCAAGATACATTATCAGTTGCTCGGATTAATTATATCTATCATAATGATTTTTAATTAAAACTCACTATATTGCGAGCATTCAGGCAGGTTCCCTTCGCAACATCGATTTCACAATAGCATAGCTGCGCGGACGCCGGTAGCAAGAGCAGCGACATTTCGTCGATATGTGCAATACTCGTTGCCCGCTGGCTTGCTACAATTATATGAATCTCGAATATTCTCCGCGTACAACTTTGTCTTTGATTGTCACGTGTAATGAACACGTCACTGTACTACCGATACAGTTGTTTTTGGTCACTTCTCGCCAAAGCCTACTCGATTGACGCTGTCGCCACACTACGACCAAATACTTGAATAAGTAAGGTTAAGATAGGTCCTAGACAATAAGAGATTCATACAAATATTTCTATTGTAGTCGCCAACGGCGAGACACATGTGAGTGTTACTGGGGAGGATCCCTTCTCTTGACTCGTGCAAAATTGTCATTGATCGGAATTAATAAGTAACGAGAGGTTAGCCGTTAGGCGAGCGCGGGGTTCGGGGGGGCGGGGAGGGCGCGGGGCGGAAGGAATGCGTCGTTTTCGCATCGGGAGAAACGAATGCGTTTAAGCGTCGCGGGTACACAATGGCGGCGTGACGAGATCCGGTTCGCGGGCGGCTGGCCGGGGCACGGCCGGGGGAGGCGGGGTGTGCTCTAATCGATAGCCGGCGAGCGACGGCCGGGCGACTGCGGCGCATAGGTGACAGCTCGGGCCCAATCAAATTACCGCCGGTGGAGAGCTGCAGTGGCACGCAGAAGGAGCAAGCCCGCGCGACCCCGGCATAAGCTATATATTATACATCGCGACACGTCCGCCGCCTACTACCACACGGGCACCATAAGCCTCTAATTATGGATATCATTAAAGCAACGTTGAAATTGCTTTTAACTTAGGAAGCTAGGCATTCGAATGGAATAACTTCCCTAACAGCATTGTTTAAGTTAAACTATACAAAAATATACCTGGCAGATGTACAATATAAAAGATAACACGAGGGGTCTCATATTAGAAAAGGCGATACTAAAAAATTTAGAATCATAACGTAAATCCCTACAAACGGATTCGAATGCGGTTTACGCTGTGTCAACATAGACCAAGCTGGTTCCGTAGCTGGGGATAATTCTATTACTAACAATACATTTATTAATATAAATTACTAAACACTGAACGATTAACATTAAAAAACACAAAAACTCAAGTATTATTTATACATAAAATTAAGGTTAACTTAAGTAAAACTTAAAAGCGTCTAAAAATATGTTGCATCTACGATACTAACTCGCTATTTACAGTGATAAGAAATAATTATAATTCCACAATGTAAGTTGTAGACGTCACAGAAAATCGAATGGATAACATTCGAGCCGTGACCAATCTCCTCATAAAACCGTTAAATTTTGTCTGGTGGGCTATCTGTAATGCTACCACAAGGTTGGCGATATATTTCTCGGTACTGTCTGCATTGTGTTTATACGGTAAAACGACTTAAATTCACAAGTTTATTTCCATTAAATTACAACATTTTTTTTGCCACGCTAAAATCTATGAAACAAATAAATAGCAAAATATGCAACGCAACATGTCGCTTCCTTTTATTTCAACGCCAAGATAAAATAAGCGAAGGGCAAATCGCTGATAGTTTGAAACGAATTACTATCAGATTCAGTCTAGCACTCTTCAGTCTAACACTCGCCCAGAGATGCATTTGTAAAAAATATTCAACGCCAAAAAAACAATCGAAATAATCTCAGCCTTTCCTTTAGCAGCTACGATGTTACAGACAGACATACACGTCAAAATGTAAACGCTTCAATCGTGAATGTTTCAGAAGATTTTAACTCCAAGTACCAATGTTTGACGTTGAATGGTGAGCGAAAAAATTGTCTAGACCCCGTGATGACATTCTATAAGTGAAAAACTTGTAAAAAATGAAATATAAAGTAATCTCGCCATTTTGAAATTAATTAGATGAAAGTATACTTTCAATTGAAATTGAGATGTAACTTAAGCAATTTATGCATAATTGAATAAGGTGAACGAAGTCACAACTTTGAATGTGAAACTTAGTAAATTAAGAAATATATAAAACTTAAAAATAAGTAAACCTATTTCAACATATTAAATAGATCATAATAGTAAGAATTATCATTTTACATTTTTTTTACACTTACACATTTATACTTCTGGTTCTGTTGTTTTTTTTAAAATATTTTTTTTTTTTCAAATAAAGTTTTCTGGAGAGTGAAACGTGTCCGAATTCGATCATCTCATCCAATTTTGCAATCAATAGAAATTATATGAAATAGTTGAAGCACCATTACAATGCCATTCGTCGTGTCTCATATTTTTTCACTGCTTTGTTAAAAACGTGAAAATGCAAATTAGATAGGCATAAGAAACGATGGCATTGAATTTAATTATTTTATTAATAGCCTTAGGTTCGTTCGTAGATAACACGTACTTTGGAATTTCGGCGCAGAGCGTGCTATTAATGTAGTTTTAACGCCAATTAAATTGATGACATCATAGTAATTCTGATACTTGATGGCAAATAAAAGCGCAGTCAATTGCCACGTATGCTTATTTTACGCTGTCATTAGCCCCGCTCGTTCGGCGAGATCGCCGTTCGAATGGATCTTTCGAGGTATAAATTACAATTTTAGCTAACAACTATATTCAAGTTTAATTTAAGGCAACTTTGAACTTCCTACACCCTAGATCAAGTTGATTAAATACGACTATTTAATAGACATAATACTGAAACGTAAGAGAAAAAACTTAAGGGTGCGCAACGCACCCGCGGCTCCGTGGTGGAGCGCCTCTTAGATGAGCCTCCTGCTCCTTTGCCACCACTTCCATAAAAAACAATATTATAGTTGGCATTCGGAATTTGTATGTCTATGGTGTAATGTTAGATTGTTACAATTGCGGAATCATCAACCATCGTAAGGAATGTTTCCATTACACATTGTCGAGTCAGTAAGCGCGTTTGTAAGTCCAGATTACACTCTGTAACGCCGTGAGTACCCGCTCATAGCGGAGCGAAATTCGGATAATTATAAAAGAAATAAGACTTATTAATAACATGTAACTATTAGACGAAAGGAAATTAATGAAACAATGGATTATGGATAAATTAAGAAAATACACTTATACGATAGTATGGATATTCACAACCAAAACAAAAACTAAATCTGTTTTAGGAACTCTGTCATTTATAACAAGGAAAAAATCAAGGTAGAAAATGTCTTACGTATACAGGATCACCAGCGGGCTCTAAGAATGTCACATAAATCTAAGTTTACAGTCTGTCAGAACGTAAAATTCTAAGAAGAACAAGGAAAAGCAAAGAAAGCCCAGTCTAATTATCATTTTTACCATACGGAGTAGATAATTTAAAAAGGCCAGGCATCCAAACTATATCACCCATAACGCGGCGACGATAGTGCAACTATATCTTACCTATCGCAGGATCTAATACGGCTTGTGCCGCCTGTTCTTCGCCTATCGGCGTTTTAAGGCATATTTTCTTGAGTTTCAATGCGACCGGCGAGTCTTCTGACTGGGCCACTGGAAAGTTTCACATTAAATTATTACATACCTTATAAATATCATAAAACGTATATAAAATTCTCAAAGAGCCTCCTGCTTCAGTTTTAACATTGCTTAACCTTTTAAACGAAACGACGAACTAATTGGGCCTGCTCGTCCGAAGTGATACTACGGGCTCACAGAATACTCGACGTGTAACAGTACTGTGTTTCGCAGAGTGAGTGAGGATATCGGAGGCACTTAATAGTACCGCTTAAGCGATATAAGAAGCCGGCAACAGACCCATTGGGCGGACTGTGGCCCGGTTGTTCTTGGGCGGCGGTGTTCACATACCATACAGGAGACCATCGGCTCCGTTGTCCGCTAAAGAATAAAAAATACACCGTTAGTAAAAATAATGAAATTTAAGTCATTAAATTTATTTTTAATGATTTAGCTTTTAATACGAATTAATTTTGGGTGGCTATTTAGTTTTAAATATCGAATAAAAAAAGGATATGAAAAGAAAATCGTGAGATACAAGATGAACGTCTTGTCTAGCAACTTGAGGTTTATTTACCAATAAATGAACACAGTAAATCTTTGTTTCATCATCAACACAATACATTGAATAAATCAAGAGATAAATTGCGCTGACATTATATTTACTCTAATTATATTTACTTGTTGGCGATAAGATCGCCCTCGTTGCACTCTTAATAATTTTAATTTTCACGTTGTATTGTTTTCCTATCTTACGCAACATTGTGTTAATAAATACATATAATTGTAAACAAATCTTGCGCAACACACTGTACCAAAGTTGTTACACGCCTGTCACAACAGCACCGTCCCGTGGGTGAAGGCAGGGCAGGGCGTACGCGTTCAGCGGGCCACTCTGAAAACAAGCCCCGACTGTTTTCACAACGTACACGACCTAACCCAACGCCGGGAACTTGTTCCACACAAATTTTTTCACTTATTCTGCTTTTACTTTTACACACCGAATAAAACGAAAACCCGTAATATTCACGCGCACAATTATCAATAAGTCGCGTTGTATTCTAAATTATAATGATGTATTAAATCGCAATGGATTAACAGACATGTTCTCGTATAAAAAATATTTTTTTAAAACAATTCAGAAGACATCAAAGCGCCCTAAACAGTCAAAAGTAATGTTTATTTCATAATTAACCTACTATACATACTGAGAGGATTTTTTGAGCATGCCAAATGAAACAGAAGTCTGAATTCGAAAGTTCAGATGACAAAATACAAATACATCAGGTAATGCTTAATTATCTATGTAAATAATGCTACCACTTGGCAATTGTACCCTTTCGTTTGACACCTCATTGACCAAGCTCGGTGCACGGAGCGGTTTTCAGTTTTTGAAGGTCGGATAAAAATAAATTTAAACACTAGACGAATTGACACTTGAGCGCATTTCACGCATGCGTGTTTTAATGTATTCAAGTACCGGTTCCAAATTGCAAATAAGCCTAAATTAAAAATGTACTTTTGATGCGAAATACTTAAAAGCACATGATATTTTTATTTTAAGGATACAAAGGAAATTTGGCATGCAAAACGTTGTTGTGGCATAATTCGTAACATTCTTGCAAGATTTTTGTATGTAATCCCCCGAATTGAATCACATAATGTATAAGAAGGGGTACTCTTTATCATAAATCAACGTAGACAAAGCAGGGGATATATTCTTAAAAGTATTTTGTGATGTGGTGGGAATGGTCCCGTGCGGTTGGCATGGCAACCGGCTGTTATTCGGCCTATCCTATATCAATGTGCGACGTTAGTATTTTGCAATTGTTACGTTTATAATAGCCAGGTGCAACGCTTGCATCTAGGCGAGGCTACCCCCACCCACCCCGTTTCAAAGCGTCACCCCGCGAACGCCATCTTAACAAATCGATAGGATATGACTTCAACTTTACGAGTGACATTCGGGCAAACCCAGTGACCTTCTCAATCTAACATTGTACGTCACGCAATCGTTTTATGACCAGGGCTGTTATTTAATGAGTCCAGCAAACTTCGCGAGTTTTCACTAATACTTAGACAGTGGGTTCATATGTAACGTGATGAACTTGAATGTGGCTAACATAGCTCATTACGCAAAAATTTTCTTGATTACTACCTATAATACGTATACCTAATACAGTGAATTGCAAGTGTGAAAGCATGAGCAAAGCTATTTCGGCATATACGCTGACGTTACTTGATATTTTGTCTTCGATGTAATCTCTATTCACTTTATAAGAAATTGATAGAACAATGATAAAAGACACATAGTTTTAACGAGGAAATCATCCCCTCAGTATCAAATACATGATGGCGAACCACAGCGCCGCGGCCGCGTTTAAAATATTCAAACCGTCTAATACTGTCATCTCACCTTCATGCCGTTGGGTTATATTCGATTGTTGTGAAGGAAATTATAATCCTTTTAAAAAATCTTCTTTATCCGTAGCAATTAAAGATGAATTGTGTTTATAAAGGATTCTGTCTAAATGTTTATATTCTAAAACAATCTAGGCGCTATTTAGTTAATAAAATAGACGACAGTTTTTGTGATAAACTATCAGGGTAAAAAAACGACCGATTTTATTGAAATTTGATTTTTTATTTCAGACACGGAGCCCTAGGTATTCTACGACAATTTTAACGGACTCTAATAAAATAAACACCAAAAAATCAGATTTATTAAGTATTTATTTTAGTTATTATTCGCATTTATGTATGGTCCAGAATGACTGCCGATCCCCATTGTATACTCGCGGATTTCTGGGATCCGTGGACCACAAGTTGGGGAACACCGACTTAGATGAAAATTCATACTCATGGAACTCATAGCTCACAATAATCTTTTCTAAGTATGGTAATGATAAGAATGCGAGAGATTAATATTAATGAAGACTTGAAGATTTCTCTATAAGAAAATACACAATTCGATTAGTAGAAATATAGAGTTCATTAATCAGAACTACCAAGACTGAAACAAATCAATTTAAACTATACTTATATTATAAAGAGCTAATGTGTTGGTGAAGATGTGAGAGGTTATATCTGGATCTACGGAAGGGATCTTCAAAATTCATCCACTAACTAAAAGCTACATTATTTTAGAGTAACATAGGCTATATATTAAACCAAAAAGTTTTTTTTTATGGTAGACGAATTCGCAAGGTAAGTCGAAGAAAAACGGTCGCACGATATTTCCTACGAACGATACCTTTACGATGAGAGATTTGTATATGAAGAGTTCTAAATAAAAATGGTAGAACAATATACTTAGAAAAAAGTGAACGATCATTTATATGGCGAAATAACGTTTGTCGGGTGAGCTAGTTAGGTATATATAAAACATTGCATCTTTTCGTAACTAAGACACTTTTTTAAAGTTGAGTAGGTACTATCCGATGTTACAACGAAACTTCGTGCTTTCAGTACCCTTGACAAGCACACGTACCTACAACAAATCCATCTGATGGAAATGGTCTGAGATACAGAAGCGTTATATATATTAGAACATCGCTCAATCTAAATACACTCTTTATAAATTAAAAGAACTACAAATGCCAAAACCAACTGATGTTTTATATATTTAAATAATATCATTCTCGATGTGGTGTCCAAGCAAATTATATAAAACTAACGAACTCAAGTTTTAAATGTTGATGATAAATAATTGCGCTGTGCAAATATAGATCAATCGTAGGAAGATAAGATGACGTTTAAGATTATTTTTAGAACACGATACTTAAAAATGTAACCACTTGTGTGGTACTCAACATGTCTTTATCGAATTAGATGTATAAGGTCTTTAGGATAGAGATTATAATTTTATTAAGAATTATGCGACACTATTTAAGACAGGTACGAATTATGGTTGGCGGTTTGTAAGGCAGATGGTGGTTTAATATCCGTAATTATAGAATCGCATTTCGGGTATGCGTGTAAAAGGAACCCTCGTGGTAGAGGTTTTGTAAGCTACCGTAGCGTTTTGGGTCCGATCCCCGGTAAAAATAGAATTTATAAATCAAATCAGATCTTTAGAATAGGCCTGACGAGTGGCGGGCGAGTGTCTCAACACTCTTAACCGTGGGAGAACAATTCTCAGAATACAAAGATCCATTCCGTATCACCTCGATGTATCGAGCTTTTTTTAAAACATTTGCCGCATATCACCACACCGTGGAATCACATGCCTGCAGAGATTATGCCAGACAAGAAGGACTTGTGGACCTTCAAAAAAACAGCGTACCTATCTTTTGGAGACACAAAAGGCCAGCAAACCAGAGGCTGGAGAATCCACGGAGAGAGAATCGTTTATCTTAGGTTAGCCTCCTGCTAGTTTGCTTTCGTCTTTTTATAAAAAGCTGACGCACTAATTAGGCCGGCTTATCCAGAGTGATACCATGGACTCACAGAAAACCAACGTGAAACAGTATTTCGTATTTGTTGTTTTGTTTTTCTGTATTTGGTAGAGTGAGAATATCGGAGAGCCAGAAAGTTCTGTAGTATAAGCAGCGCAAAGGTAACATCACAACGAAGTGCAGATTGCCAAACTCAAAGGCATTTATTCAAATAGGCTCCATAAAAGGGCACTTTTGCAAGTCATTTTATAAAAAGTAAAGCTAACATTGGATCGGAAGATATACCTCAACGAGAAGAGCCAACAATGAACTCATAGGGTTTAAATTTTTTATCGCCAAATTTACAATAGTTGTTTTATTTGTGTTTGCTAGTTTAAAAGGTACCACTTGGTGCTTGTGAAGAAGTTTCCATGCATCTTTTAAGTTGGATTAAGCTTTCATAAATTATTTTTTACAAGATTCTTGGTTTTACTTTCTCTAAGTTCCGTTGTCTCTTAAGGAATTTTATTATCTTAATATATATAAATCTCGTGTCACAATGTTTCTCCTCAATGGACTCTTAAACCGCTTAACAAATTTCGTTCAAATTTGCACGCAATATGCAGTTTGGTCCAACTTGAGAGATAGGATAGCTTAGATCTTTAATTATCGT
>DWCF01000318.1:0-50956 GCA_018230265.1 Delias oraia
TGCAATAAAATAAAATTGCGACGATAATTAAAGATCTAAGCTATCCTATCTCTCAAGTTGGACCAAACTGCATATTGGGTGCAAATTTGAACGAAATCTGTTAAGTGGTTTAAAAGTCCATTGAGGACAAACATTGTGACCCGCGATTTATATATATTAAGATATTAGTGGTCCCGGCAGACGTCAACCTAACTAGTACGCTAACTAACTGTTCCAATTATGAACCCTCAGCTTTACAGCAGCAGCTTTCACAGATAGTATTGGAAAATTAATTGATTATTAATATTAGTACCTAGGGCAGAGTTTCAGGCTTCTCTATCCAAAGCTGGGCGGTGTGTTGACGTACTTTCAAAGCCGTTATTATTATCAAATATGTAATATTGTTACCAAGATTATGCATAAATAACAACTTTTAACTTTTACGTTGGAACTAATGAATGGCATCACTCTATCACTCGATTGCAATAAAAAGAAATTTGTATTTCTATTTAAATTCAGTTATTTAATAAATATTTAACATTTAGTCAGTGATAATATTTTTTTTATGGAAACGGTAGCAAACGAGCCAGAGACTCATCTAGGATAAACGGTCCTCCGCCCATTGACATCTCCAGCCCTTGTTGAGCAGCGAGTTCGTTGCCGACCTTTTAGGGTTTTTTTAAAGTCCCCAAATCGTATTGGTTTGAAAATACCTCTGCAGAATGCTGATTTCACATCGACGAGAATGACGCTCGGTAATGAAACGAAAAACATCGATACGAATGAAATGATTCCTGATTCTGATGAATTAATTCAGCTGCAGGTATTACTCTAAACAGCACCTCAGAACATTCCCCGTGATAACTACGATTTAATGGAAAAAAGTAGTCGCAACTTACCTGGACAGCTAAAACACAGACTGCGAGCACAAACAACGACTTCATTTTGCTAATACAAATGATACTTTGTCAAAGGAATATACAGAGGTCCTTATATAGGTCCTTATAGAGGTCCTAATAGGACATAATCTCAGATTAATCAGTTAGCGATTCGGCCTACAGTGGTAAGTAACATTTTTCATTGAAAAATTAGTATTTTTAATTTTTAACAACATTTCAAAACGTGACGACGGATTTCTTAAAAATTGTTTGCAATTAAAATTAGAATAAATTTCACTAATTATGAAGTTATCCGTTGTAGAGCAACATTGAAGCATATTCTGAGGCATTAATTGGACCGGCTTGTCCGAAGTGATACCACGGGCTCACAGAATTCTCATTCAAATGGTACTTGTAACTGTGTTTCGCAGAGTAAGTGACGATATCGAAGGCCCTTAGTGCCGCTTAAGTGGCGTAAGAAGACAATACAACCAATGCGCGGACTGTGGCGCGGTTGTCTATAGGCGGCTGTGTTCTCTTACCATATAGGAAACCCACCGGCTCCGTTGTTCGCTGGAGAATAAAAAAATATCATAATGCAATATCTTTAAAATCTGTAAGTTTTTTGTTTATCGCCCCTGCAGAGGTCATATGTACGTAGGTCATTGTGGAAAGATCTGGGCCTAACTTGTATTATCTTTTTTAGACACCACACACGGCAGGATTCTCGGAAGGATAATCCTAATGATCTTACCATCGAAAAATAATTAATAAAGATTTTACTTGTTATGTATTCACAGAATTACAATACTAAAATGTACTTACCACAAACGTTTTAAAATAACATACGTTTTAGGAACCACGTACCTAAATGGTTTTATAAGCCTGCCAAAAAGCGAGAGGTATTGGGTTTGAATCCCGGTCTGGACAAAAAAAAATATTTTTATTTATAATTTAATCGATCTCTGCAAGGGCTTGGAAGTGGCCAAGCGAGTGAATACTATCGCATCCTTGGGAGAGACAAGCTGAAGCATATTTTGACACAATATTCTGACACAATATTTGGACCAGCTCGTCCGAAGGGATACCACGGACTCAAGAGAACGCTCAGCGAAAACTTAGCGTAACTACTGTTTCTCTGAATCAGTGAAGATATCGGAAGCCTTGAAATTATACCTGTTAAGCCGTAAAAAGCCGGCAACACAACCAAAGCGCGGAAAACGGTGCGGTTTTCCATGGAAAGCGATGTTCTCTAATAATATAGGAGACGTGATTTCTTCACTAACTCGGCGAAATACAATACAAGAATTTACTACATTTACATACAGTATAGGTATTCTGTTAGCCCGTGGTATCGAACCGGGCCAATTGGTGCATCAGCAGCTTTAATTTAAAATTGCTTTGCCTTTCAAACATGTGATATCTAAGATAATTCATAAAACAAAATCATTTTAGTTACACCAATTATAACTCAAGAAGGAATGGACATAATTTTATTAAATTTGGCGTGGAGATGGCTGACATCCTGGATTAACAGACTACCTTATATCGGACTACATAAATGGTTTAAGTGTATAAATTTTTCGGGTTCGACAAGTCACAAGATTGTTTTGGGTGTATAATGGGACCCAATCGTAGGAGGCAGGATTTTACTAGTTTTATTTTAATTATATTTTGCATTTCTTCACAAATAAACTGACTAAAAAATAATATATAATAGCGTATAAAGCAAACTCAAGGTAGAGGCAAAACTTTAAAGAATACGGTCAAGTATCTCTAAACTAGTCTGCAATCTCTTATATTTATTTTCTTTTCATACAAATCCGTAAAAGTTCCGTAATAGTTAATCTCATATCAAAATTAAATATTTTTGCTTCTTTTAAAGACACAATATCATGATTCTAGTATAAAATCATACGATTAAGAAACGCTGTATTTTGATAAGGCATAATTATATTCATATTTAGACGTGTTTTTGTGTCAATTACGTGTTTCTATATACTGAGTGAAAAATGGGTTGGAAGCTTATATATTATTATGAAAATAGGGAGGCAAAAAGAAGGTTCACCTTGTAGCTCATCTATACGCGGTCCTACGCCCATGGACACCCCGGCACTTGCTGGGCAGCGAGTGCATTGCCAGCTTTTGAAGGATAACTACGTCCTATTTTTAATGTCCCCGAGTCATATTGTTTTAAAATAAAGTCCTAAAATAAATTTAAGTAAAGCATAAGATAAGTATTCCAACTCCCATGGACTCGTAGTTATAATTGACGCGCGAGTGTGTTGCCGGCGTTTAACGCTAGGATCGTATTTATTTGAAATTCTGCAGGCACTTGGTCCCACACAATGGTGGTAGACAAGCTAAGAAAAAATAACATCGAGGAACCAAATCACCAGTGCAGTTGCCCAGCGACAGCTAGGCATGGGGTGTCCATGGGCGGATGGCATATCCTCCTGTTCGTTTTCGTGTAATTCAATTTGTTAAGACGAATCTAAGATGACGTCTGAGAAAAACAACAAATTCAAAGCCACATATAATTTGGGAACTGAATTTCCCTTGGTTAGTTTCCTATTTGTTGAAATCTTTGTTTGCTGGTGTATGTATTTTAGCTTTAGATAGCTGAGCGGTCTTGTGTTTCCGTGAACACATGGGTACTGGGTTCGATACCTAAAGTGAATCATCATCATCAGCCAATTAAGTCCACTTCATCAATGGAAACTGTTAAGTTCACAGAATAAGCAGCGTGAAACGTATAATCTGGTACTGTGTTTTGCTGAGCTAAAATACCGCTTAATCTTCGTGAAAAGATGGTAACACAACTAATGCCCGGACTGTGGCTCGGTTGACCATGAGCAGCAGTGTTCTCACCATATAGAAGTCCCACCTACTCAGTTTTCCGCAATACCATACAAAAAATTTAAGCTTACAAAATATATAATTTAGCAAGTAGTGTGTCGCTCGGCAACATGTCAAGTGGTCAATTGTAGCAATGAGCGCAAACGCGTCCTAATGGACGATAAATAAATCATTTATTGGGAATTGTCGTTTTGTCGTGAATTGTTGTTTGCAAGTTAACTCACCTGATTCAAGGGTCCAAAATCGTTGTACTCAAAATCTCCAAAAATGTCTATAATATAAAAGCCTACAAAAAAGCAAACCTCTTTTTCAATTTAAATAGTTTTAATGTATCCTAGCGCTTTTTGCCGTATACATTATCAAGAACTAAAATCCTTATCAAGAAATAAGTATTGATCTTAGAAGAGTGAAAATTTAGGTTATGAATTTTTTCATGCGATAAGTAGAAATATTTTTTTAATTGAAAACATTTAAAAAATACTATGGATCAACCTTATTACTTTAGGGGATGTAAAATAGATAATAGCCGATTCTCAGACCTACTTAATATGCATAGAAAATTTCAATAAAATCGGTCAAGCCCTTTCGGAGGTCTATAGTAACATTGTGACACGTGGATTTTAAATTTTAGATTATAAACAAATTTATTGTAATAAATAATCCATTACATTTAAAAAAACCTAAGAAAATTTGTTTACGTATAAACTCGAAATAAAGATAGTTATACCCACTCAGCTCTATTTTTTTAAATATTTTTAAGGCCAATTTTTACATCTTAACTTAAAGATTTAGAAAATGTCAGACGATGTTATAGATCTCTGAACATCTCGGAGGGAATCTGCTCAAATTTCATTGAAATTAATAACTAGTGAAAGCCTACGATAAGATATCTTAAGCGAGAGATATCGCCTTCGATTCCTGGTTCAAATAAAAATTTACAATTTTTTTGAGTCTTTGAAAACACTTGACTTGGCGTCTCTTAGCATAGAGAAGACCCGTCTGCTCCGTTACTTTGGGTAACTTTAGTAGCGTTTCGTGAAGACTGCTAAATTTTAAAATACTGATATAATAATCTTTGTTTACTGGAGATAGTGTAACTTTTAAACAGTGAAACTATTTTTATGTTTCAAATAAACAAATGAATCATTTATCTATAACATTCGTATAGATTTACTAAGATTATTACGCGTATAGCTATATTTAAAATGTAGTTTAACCTAAAGGTTTAACAAAATTCAACTTTCAATATTCAATAACGTCATTTAAGAAACTGTGTTGAAGGTGTGGAAAAGCCTTGACACTGCTCTCCCGACACAAATAACATTCCGACGACCAAGAGTTGGCTAAAAATAATTGTATTACATAAATAATTCATATTTGACATAAAAAAGATAATAGTGCCACATAATAGTGTCAATAGATGGCGTTAATTAATTATTTATTTACTTTATGGTATAGCGGACCATATGGTATGTGGTAAAAGAACACCGCCGCCCCTAACCGCACTACAGTCCGCGCATTGGTTGTACTGTGTTTTGAGGAGTGAGTGAGGATATCGAAGGTCCTTATAAATGCCGCTTAAGTGGTGTAAAAACTCGGCAACACAACCAATACGCGGACTGTGGTGCGGTTTTTCATGGGCGGCGGTTTTCTCTTACCAAGTAGGTGACTCTGCAGAGATATTTCGAAACCAATACAACTTGGGAGCCTTTAAAAAAAAGGAGCGTAACTATCCCTTAAAGGCCGGAAACACACCCGCTGCAAATCACGACATCTTAAAAATAATATCCAACTTTTATCTTATATATTTTTTATTTTATATCGCAAAACACCGCGTTTGCTGGATTAGCTGGTATATAGGTAATATGAATTTTAAAGAGTTTGTGAAAACAAAAATGTATAAAGGATAAAAAAATTGATTTTTTTCTATATTATTGAAGTTTTTACGAATTGAATAAAGAAAATTCCATATGAAAATTGGAAAAACTAAGAAAACGTTTCTTTTTTATAGTGCGTGGGTGTCTCTTACTAGCCAAGGTCGGCTCTTGATGAATTAATCTTTCCAATTGGTTTAATTCTGGCTTCGTGCACTTAAAACTGGTTCTCATTTAACGTAATAAGTTTATCGTTTATAAAATTAATGAAAATTACATTGTGTGCGAAACAGTTCTTGTACTGTGTTTCTGAGTGAACATAAAAGAACGATGCTGATGGTATTTGGGCTGGCTCCAGGGCCACGCCGCCCTTGTGTGCGAAGTGTGCCGCGCACCCTCGCCGGGCCACTGTCAATCCCTTCTGTTGCGATTGCATTGATTACTCTTCTTTATGACAATTATACGCTCTATTCACTTTTATAAGACTTGTGATACATAATTATATCGTTGCCAACACAATAAGAATAAGTTATATCGTATTATTTGGCTAACCAACAATATTACAATCGTGGGAAAGTCTGAAACCAAAAGACATACGATGAACTGTTCTGAGGAACCATGTCATCGATTTTAATAAGAAGAAAAACTGCTTTCATACATTTAAATAAAACCTCGCGGTCGCGAAAAAGGTCGCGGGCAACCGCTGGATCCAGATCGCTCAAGATCGCAGCGGGTGGGCGGGGGAGGTCTATGTCCAGCAGTGGACTTGAATTGGCTGATGATGATGATGATGAAATAAAACCTTTACTCAGCTGAAGAATGGAACCCAGTTGTTTTGAAAAAATAAACTTACATTATTTCTTTTTAGTTTTCGACTGTCTAGGTTTTAAGCAGTAAATGTGTCTGTAACATGGGGTCTAAGATGAATGTAATGCATTGTTTTCACATAATTTATCATAGGTGCTCGAAGGGTCCACAGTTTTTTTCAAAACTCTTATTTCGAGCCTATGAACACAGCTGCAGTCATACAAGTCGATGAAACCGCTGCAAAATATATTCGGCGTTTGGCATTGTTCTACGCATGCGCAGATCAGAGCGAGATGACATACAAACAATGATACGTCAAAAAGTACTCATGTTCGCATGTAAACAGTATGGGAGTATGGTATTTCAAGGTATGTACAATTTTTAATTAAATCCTAATCAAAACATTGCTTATTTGGCGTTTTTTCACAAATTATAATTCATTCAATTATACGATAATTTAAGATGATTTATGATTGCCGTATTAAGATATCGTAAAGTTAATAAAATCTTTTTCACATAAATACAGTTTGAATATTACATTTTTCTTTACATGTTTTATATAATATAGTGTTGTTGGCATTTAGTATTTTAAAAGTAATTTTCTTGTATTTTTGTTTAAATATTTTTACTGAAGATATGTTTTATCCGATGTCAATACCGCACAGCTTTCATATTTTAAATTTATATTAATGATTATATATTATACAGTTAATTATCGGAATAATCGTAAAATTATCATCTATTTTTAAAATATTTAAATTACTATAAATTAAAAATTCGCAGTTTATAATAAGTAATAATAAGATTTCAAATTCTCAATACAATTAAATTATTATTAAAATAAATTTAATTTAATTGTAAATAATTAATTTTAAACAGTGTCGCATTCTTGCTAACATTCTTAAAACACTCAAAATGTGACTATAGCAACCTAAGCAGGTTGATATTGTATTTCAAGAATAATATTTCTTCTTATTTTTGGTTTCTGTGAAGAGGTCACAATTTTGCTAGTTTTAGTATATATATTTACGTAAATGACGAAAGAAAATCAAGCAAGAATATAATCAGAGTCATGCTGAAGCATATGCTTACGCACTAATTGGGCCGGCTTGTCCGAAGTGATACCACGGGGTCGTCGAATACTCACCGTAAAACGGTACTTGTACTGTTTTTCGGAGAGTAGGTGAATCGACGGCCCTTAAAAGTGCCGCTTAAGCGGCGTAAAAAGCCGCCAACACCACCTTGCGTGGAATGTGACGCGGTTGTTCATGGGTGGCGGTGTACTCTTACCATTTAGGAGACCCACCTGCTCCATTGTCCGCTATGATTAAAAAAAAATCAGAGTACAAAGAAAAGATATTTTAACCAAAAACAAACATTTTACAGGAAAAGAGTTATGATTCTTCTTTTTTTTGACTTCTGTGATCAGCGATCACAATTTTGCCAATGTCAGTATATTAATAATTAAATAAATAATGACAAAAAATCGAGCAAGAATATTAACAAAGATCAAAGGAAGATACAACCATAAACAAACATTTTAACCAAAGACATATATAGAGAAAACTATATAAGTATGTACATAACAAAATAATATTTAATGAAAATAAGGTAAAAACATTGCTTGTATTAGAAAAGTACAAGTGTTGTACGTCAGACTGAGCTGTCAGACTGTCACTGTTAACTCGTTGATGCCATTGTGTCATTGCGCCGTGACATATGGCTAACTTCATTCCGCACAAGCAAAACACAGGGATACGCGAACTCAATGAAATTAATAAAAGTCTGCTTGTATATTAACGGATTATTCAACATTATCTACAAAATAATTCTATGTGGAATTATAGGCTGTCTAAAACGGGTGATCTTGTGGGATTATATAAATTGGTGAGTTGTGTGCATTACTTTCTAATGTCTGCAGGTGTATTTAAAAATTAATAACATATTCAAACATAGTAAAACTGTTATATCTATCTAAAGTAAGTTAGATATTACAATGAATTTGGTAAGAATAAAATTATGTTTAATTTTAATAGTTTCATATACTGTTTCTATTAAAAAATACGGTCATGAAGAGAATTTTATACAAAGTGATTTATGGTAAAGAATATCAGTTTTAAATAGAGCTTTATTCAAATTATTAATTTGTATTTACATACAATTTACGTTTGCACATATTTAACTTTTCCTTTCTTGTTTGATCTTTTATTAATTTTTTCTTTTGTTGTACTTTTTGTATCTTACGCGTAAGCGTAAAGGTATAAAATTGTAAATATTATGTTAGTTCATAAATGGTTTTATGAAATTGCTTTCTAGTGGTGGTAATAAAGCAGCAATGCTTAATGCTTAGAACGTGATGTCACGTTATCACATAAATATATGAGGGGCTAGAATTCCGTGCGTTGACTTCAATTAAAATAGCGCACTACGCTGCACTGCGCTGAATCGATCGAGGCACCGCGCAGGCGCCGTAACAACAGCACACGTCAGTGGCAGTCGGTTGCGAGTGGCAGCAAGTCTTCACCATGCCGAAGACCAAACCCACACCCGAGGAGGATCTAATAATACCTCCGCAAGATCAAAAGATATGCGGTACCATTTGTGTCTGTCAAATGACAGCTGTGCTCAGCTGTGTCGCCATAGTTTACCTAACAGTAGCAATCTACATGCCATACACTCGTGCTATTTCGTCAGGAATCGATCCGACACCAATCATGTGCACGACAACAAGGGCCGTCAACAAGGAGAATTGTGATTGGGGCTCGTGTGGTGAGTGGTGTTTGAGCAAAACGTCCGGCGCCTGCATTCAAATTTACGTAAACGTACGAAATAACGGCTCCTCCCTGCTTCTGTCGGAGTGTGGGAGTGCTGCAAACAAAACCTGCTATGGAATAGATCAAGAGAACGCAAAGAAATACCACTGCATACGCGATGAGTGTAAGAATTTAACAGGCACATTTAATTGTACGGAAGGCAAATGTATAAACATAACAGATGCGTTCGAATGCGCCTTCCGTGATACAGACCCACCGTTGAAATGTTCGGGTAGACGGGGAAAGATTACATGTATAGATGTGCATGGATTATTCTCATGTAATAGAGGTACCTGTAGGAAAATACGAACGCCATACAACTGTGACCGTCGCTGCGTTGATATCCCAACTCGGAACAAGAATGTGATAGTACTAAGCGGTGATAGAGTGTTTCTAGCGAGATGTGTGAAGCTCGCCAAGGAAGAGGGCGGTGAAATAGTATGGACAGATAATGGGGAAGAGGTTATAATGTTATCCTGCCATGCGGTACATAATGGAACATCTGGCGTGGTTGCTGTTGATTGTATTAACGCTGCGTTACTGCCGCGAACAGAAATATCTGATTTAACAAATTTCACGTATTTACAATATTTATATACATTGAAAGCAATCCCTAATAGAGTCATTGCTCCATCAGAAGTCGAGCTGACGTTAGCCAATGATAGCAAATTGATGATCAACTTAGAAGGCTGTGTGAATACCCTAGCTGATGAATGTAAAGATTTTCTAAAGACATACGGAAGGGATGGTACAGATCACAATGCTAAAGCGAGATTCCCATGTTTTCATACCGAGAGTAATCCAGAAACGGTGGTTGCTAGATTTGATTTGGACGCCACCTATCGGCAGTTCTCTGTAGCTCTAGTACTGCCAACGGTTCTAGTTGTAGTGTCTTGCATAACGCTGATGTTATGCCAACGGACGGTAGAAGTTGGTGACGATGCAAAAATGCGTTTTAAGGCATGCGGTGGTGGCCAATCGGAAATGCAAATGCATCCCAATGATCCCGTTTCTCCCCTCTGAGATCAGTCACGTAAGCATCACTGCCATCCATACAACGGCATTCAGTAAAGCGGCTTTTAAATATTCTTTTAAATATTTTTTAAAGGTTGTATGTATGTGTTATTAAGGCTCGGTTAACTGCTGGCACAGCCTTGACCTGAATACGTTGTGACGCAAAATGTAAGGCACGAATCGTTTAGTACCATGTAGCGTGACTTATTTTTTTATAGTATAGCGGACGACGGAGCAGCTGGGTCTCCTATATGGCAAGAGAACATAAGTGTATAAGTACCATTTCACACTGACTATTCTGTGAGCCCGTGGAATCACTTCGCATGAACCAGCCCAATCTGTGCATCAGCATATGCTTCAACATGGCTCTTCCATGAGTACGCCAGTATTAAGACACTCGCCTGGCCACTGTCAAGCCCTTCCAGAGACCGAATAAATTATAAATGAAATTATAATTGTCCGGACCGGGTTTCGAATCCTATACTTATCGCTTCATGTTAGACATATAAAATCACTTAGCTACGAGCCTCTCATTTACGAGGCTTCTATAAATAATATAAAAATTAATCAGAACGTAACTTTATTTATAATTAAATTCGAAGTAGGCAACTGTAATGTTCTTTTATAGTCTCATTTACTAAGTTATGTGCTGTTTTGGTTGGTTTCTGATTGAATATCTTTCTGTTTCAGGCGTTCCCCTCCTCTCCGAGGGCCCGGCTAGTTCGCTAAGAGACGATTAATTTTAATTTGCTAAGCGGAAGCGCTCCTAATGTCTACGCTAAGTAGATCAAGGGCGACTCTATCGCCAGCCACATCTGAGCGATCCACTCTGCCTATGGGCGCAACAGCTGATGCTGGAAGTCAAGAGTTTACCCCACTGGAGCCGACAAGGGAGCAGCTTCTAGCACATTTCTTTGAGCGATTCAAATTCTACACTTCTCTATGTCTTGGCACGTCCGCCATTCTCGCTGTGTTTGCTTTTTTATTTCTAATACCGTTCGTAGTTGAACCAGCCGTACAGACTATTCTTGCTGAATTCGCACCAGAAGCTGGTATATGCAGTGTATCTGGACACGTTTATGCCGAGACTTTGACAAATTGCACATGGGCGTCGTGTAGAGAAGGCTGCACGACAACGCATACGAAGTGTCACAAGATTCGTGTCAACTTAGCAAGGCGGCCGTTCTTTGGAAACGAGACACTACCTATAGAATGGGATGCAACAGACTTGAAGTTCTTGATAAATCCTGAAGGATGTGGCTATCCGCCTAAAGTGAACTGTTCAGTGTTTGCTAGAGAATACGCTGGGAGAAAAGCACCGAAGTTATTTCCCTGTTTCTATAGTATGACGAGACCTGAGTTAGTTGTGGCGAGGTACTCCTGGGAGTCGACGATTCGAGGATTGATACTAGCATTAGTGCTTCCTACGACTGTCTTCGTGTTTAGCTTAAGCGTGCTCGCCTACTGGCACTGCCATTGCTGTGACAGAGCGTGCAATAGACGAGTCCACGCTGAATCATATACCAGCAAGGAGGAGTAAGTTGTTATTAATTTAATTGGAATATTCGCATGTTATTGCCAAAATTGCCTGACTTGAGTGGCGTCATTATATAATTTAGCCCATTCTGTTTCGCTATATGAGGATAAGACAATTTGTTCAATTTAACGTCTAAGTGAATTGTCCGATAGAGGTTCTAATATTTCAGTATGTAGTATTTAGTCTTAATACGTATATTACAGGGTTAATATCAAATACCAGTTCAATGGAGATACATCGTAGTTTCAGATGTTTAGCAACTATTTTTCTTTGCAAGTACGTTATGTTTTAACAGTTTAGGCTGTGTTTTTAACTGCTTCTTCTTAATTTTAATGTAGTATGAGTGACGTATATTTCAGTTTTGAATACCGCAGCAAGTAAGCCAAGTCAATCGACCTAAACAATTTAAAATCCATTCAAAAACTTTGTTAATTACAAAATTCATTAAGTTTTTGTTAAAACATTCAAATATGTCACATAGGACCACTTAACCATTTACAGACATATTAAATAATATTTTTACGCCACCAAAGCGGTATAACTTAGTACGCTGTAGGTATCATTCACCTATACCATTACACGAACTATTTCACAACCGAAACCAGCGGTTTCACTCCGAATGATTATGATATGGCCCAATTAGTTCTCTCCCACGAGAATCATTGTTAAGTAACTCGCTCGGCATTGTCAATTCTGAATAAAATTTACAAATTAAATGATACTTCTTCTACTGGGAATGGAACCTTGTACTCATGGTAGTTTAAACCACTCAATCAGGAGGTTCTTAAATAGATTAAATAGAGAGTAATTTATATGCAATGCTTTCCTAGACTTAGAAATATCCTCCAATCACAACCTAAAAGCCCTCTAAAATTATAATTTTACATTACAGCAGCAAACTGCTTTGTGAGCTGGATGATGATCCAAGTGATGATGTATTCTGACGCCAGGCCACCACTTTCCCAAGACGCCGTACATCACCAAGGAACGGCTACACCCAGTTATAAATCAAATAGGAACGAACAAATACAAAGGTTTAGGTTTAATTAAGATTTTAATTATTACATTCTGTTTTTAAGTCTATCTTATTTCTTATTTAAAAGACACAATTCAACCTCAATTCTATAAAATTTCATGAATAAAACTGTACGTTCAATAGTATTTCTTTAAATTAAGGTTTTAATTCATTAGAGTAATTATTTTTAAATAAATCTTAATATTTATCCATAAAAACAAATTAAATCTGTATAAACACTTTCATGATTTAAAACTGCATTCAATGGTATTTATTAAATTAATAATTTAATTAATTACTGTATTTTTTTTTAATTAATCTTAATTCTATTTCAAGTGATATAAAGTTTCATGACTCTTAGCACTGTACATTATGTTTTTGTAATTTTCTGTATATCAACTTAATGTCGTTAAATTTCTAAGTGTCAATAATACATTCTCGTAATTAATAATACTGAGATTGTAAGACATTTACACGTAACAATTTATGAATTGTTATGGCAAATAATGGTTAAAATGCGGACCATGTTTGTATGTCAGTTGCTTTGTGTGTGAGAGGCTAAAGTTAGTCAAAGTATTTTAAAACAATTTTAAGTTGGAAATAAGATATATTTTGTTTGTAAATTAATGAAATATTTTATTATATGACGGGATTTTTAACACAATATATTTGTATTACAATATCTAATATTATCTTATTATGTTATTATGATTTTTTACAAATATTATGACGTTTAAAAAACCAATTAATGTGTAACGACAATTAATGATAACAAATAAATATCTGGTGGTCAAGCAAGAATAGTTCAAGCTTATATGTATAAGCATATTTAAATTTAAGAGAAGCTTTCAACTAATTTCAACTTTCAAATTTTACTGAAGCTTTGGCAAGTCACACGCTCTATATTTCCTTATATGTGAAAAATGTGTCTCAAATTCCTGTTGACAGAGTTTATGCGGAAATATATTAATTGAAACATGGTTATACGAAAGGAAATGTTAAAGGAACATTGTTTAGTTTTTTTAATTTGCCATAAATGACCTAAATAATTTATCAAAGTATTTGTTATGGTTTTACTTAAAGGAAATGTGTGATTCGTCTCTTTCTAAATTTGGGCTAGGCCGGATAATTGTAAGATGATTGTTAGCTTTTGTAGCTTTAAGATTGTAGATAGATCATTTTAATTCTTAATATTGGTTAGCACTAATCACTTCTTAGCTTATGTTAAACTAACAAACTTGTATTAAGTTTAATGGTTTTCAACATATTTTTCGGATAACATGTAGATGTTCAAAGAGCAGATTGTGAAGTGGTTGTCCATGGGTGGTGATCTTTTACCATCAATCAGAACTATTGAACCCGTAATACGCATACATAATACATGTATAAAAAATTGTTCAAAATTATTTGTATTTTGGTTTGAGTGAATTATATAGAGCAGTGAGGCTAAAGATTTAAATCCTATTAAAATGTATAGTTTCAGCAGTAGATATAGAAATATTTAAAAAAAACACACGCATATAAAGACTATTTACGCACATGCGCAGGTCTGAGAAAAAACAAACTCGATCATTTTTTTTTGTGAATGACTATTTGCTGTATGACCATATCGTCCTGACAGCTTTATCGCGGGCAGACAAACTCAATGAAGTATAATTGTTATGCTGTATTGTCAATATTTGTATAATGGTAACTGAAGGACGTTAAAATCCCACCGATAGTATCGATTTAAAACTCTTTTCTGCACTACGACGTATTTTTCCTTAATGTGAGATATAAATGTATTTATCACGCTAGTAAAGGTATTAATAGGATTCTTTATGTAACACATATCTAATTGAACGAGAAAGCTAAGATTTGTTTAGTGTTCAGCCATAATGAAGTTACAAATCTATATTGTTCAATGTAAATATCTGCTTCGTCGATAGATTTTCTAGGGCTTCGCGATTTTATAAAAAAACTAATATTATTGAAATAGTTATCTCGGTTCTCCATTGTTGTTTATTGTGGAGCATTGTTCGTAATTATGACTTTTTCTACCGAGCTGCTCGCTCTCATTTGAATGCACATTTGAGATTAACACATAGCTTACATGTTCGGGGAATAATTAAGTAAATCTGTAATTTTCATGATGTTCATTCACTTAATTAATTCACGTAATATAGTATATAATGGTATATATTAGTAGTATATAGAGCAAAGATAAAAGAGAATTTGATCTCCAGTCCGAATAAAAACAATAATTTTAATTTATAACTTAATAGGTCGGGAAGGGTTTAACACTGTTATACTCGTGGGAAAGCCATGCTGAAGTATATACTCACGCACTAGATTGGCCTCACAGAATACCCAGCATGAATCAGAACTTGTACTGTTTTGCAGAGCGAGTGAAAGTATCGGAGACTCTTGAATACTGCTCAAGTATAAAAAGTCGGCAACACAACTAAATCGTGAATTGTAGTGCGGTTTTCCATGAATGGCAGTAATCTATACCATAGAGGAGACCCATCTGCTCCATAGCCTTCTATACTATAAAAAACTCGCTGCCTTCCGTGTAAAAGACCGAGATGACCTTCAAAAAGACCAAGGGTATATATTCGACGTATTTTTTGTTTGTTTCAGTCTTATCTCGTCCGCAGATGAATGACGTGTCAAAAGACAGTCTGCTCTGAAGGGTTACCAATTTGGTTTAGATTTTTAAAAAGTATAGTTTTCAGAATACTAGAAATATAGTTTTAAATTCCCTAGCGAACCGCGTAAAAAACACGCCTGTTTGTTTCTATTTTGCTCATTGCTCGATAAAATGTGAATATTTAAAAACATAGCCTTTTTACTTACACTAATAAAAATGTTTGGATTTTTTGGGGAGGGTTGAATTTTTTTACATAAATATTCTCTTATCTTAATGTTACTATTTCTCCTTGGTGTGTATATTTGTGAATTGTAGTTTTTTTAACACATTTGAAAGGTGTAGGTTGAAAGATATAAGCTTAAATGTTTTTCAAATTTTATTATTCAAATGATATTAATTTAGACTGATTAATATAAAATTTATTAATAAAATAAAAGAGTAAAGCAACAATATTGGAATTAAATTATTTAATATGTAAGATATTTTATTGTCACTTAATAATATCAACACAAAATATATATGTACATATTATATACAACTGTTATAATATTACCATTAAGGCTTTATAATTCTTGTGATTTTTAAATGATTAATTATTTTCAAAAATGGAACACAAATATATAATACATAATGAAATAATAGCCAAATTGATTGTAATAATTTTGTTTCATTTATGATTAATGTCATTAGAACTTGAACGAATATTAAAATACGTATAAATATATTTTGTTCCGATCTCTCCCATAATTAATACCGTAAGATATTAATAATTATGGTAGATGTTTAAACTGATTACATGTATAAATATTCTAACGGTTAATGTAAAATTTTGATGGTTTTGAGTAGATTTCTTTAGGTTTACATATTTTATGTTGTTTATTAGATTTTTTTGTATCTGCGACTAAAATGCTTTTAAAAATGCATAATATCACACAGCTGAGATATTTTGTTATTGAAGATGGAGTTAGCGCAAATGGCTATGAATAAATGATTTAGTATAATTAATATGTTTAATCAAAATGAGTACAACGCTGTTAATATATTTGAATATATATATTTTACGTCTGTATAAAAGATATCTAAGCTCTTTGTAAATATAATTTATAATTATAAATAGTGGCTTGCAAACACAAAGTGTTATTAATAAATGCAAAGCTTTGATATTCATTTGATTTTAATAACTTTGTATTATCTCCGTTAGAACCTGAAAGATCCTTCATCGATTACAATGTTTTATAATGAGCCGATACGCAGCTAAGAGTTCAGTACCAATTCTTGGTACATAATATAAAATACACAAAATATTATTTTTGAATTTTTAATTAAACCTTGCAAATAGGTTATCACCTGTGCGTGTCACGCTGAATCTTATGTTGATGCATAAATTGGGTCGGCTTATTCGGAGTGATACCACGGCCATACAGAATACCGACGTCAAATATTACACGTACCTACTGTATTTAATTGACTGAGGATATAGGAAGGTATCAAGTTTAGCCTACAACTGGGTGGATTAAAGTACCGATTACACAACTGAAGCTCATTGGCGGCGATTTTTAACATTACAAGCTTACTTTATATCATTTACATAATAAAAATATTTTATTCTACAACATTCGAATAGAAAGTCTCTGAATTGACCAAAACTAAGTAAAATTAAATTTGTATTTTATTTCAATTAAAGTATATAAACTAACTAAACTATTAAATCTCACCAACTTCTGTCAAGAAATATAGTGTTTTTAAGTTCATATTTATGTAATACAATAAAAAATTAAGAAATTTATTAGAAATTCAAACAAATTACTGGCACAGTCGGAGTTTCTTTCGTTATTTTTAGATAAGCTTGAATTGTGATACTTGAGACCTTGAAATCAATGAAAGGTACCTTTTACCCCAATTCTACGTGACAGGTCATCGTTTGAGGTCAACTAAAAGCCTTATATAATCTACCACAATCCATTGGCAAGACAAATACCATTTTAATAGTTAATTTTAAATAAGAATTTATCATTTAATGGTCATTTAAGTCGAATTGGTATTTCCAAACAAATACGTCTTGGGAACCATCTAGAAGAAGAGCATACACTTTTCTGGGCTGGGTTCGTACACGTACAAGGGCTGAGGATGTCCACAGGTGGAGAAACGCTTCCAACAATTTACACTGTTGCCCGTATTGAGTAACCCTTCTCTAATTTTAAAATATAATTAGGTATTGGAAAAGATATAGAGTGAGCTTAAGTCTAAGGTCTAAGACACAAACCACTATGAATGCTATGCTCCAACTAAGAACAAAAGTATATTATAATAAAATACAATTCACTATTAGTCTTGTAAGCTTACCACGAAGCGAGAGGTATCGCGTTTGGGCCCCAGTCCAAATATAATATACAATTGATCTGGTCTTTGCAAGGGCTTGACAAATCTGGGTGAGTGTCTTACCTGTGCTGATGCAAATGCTGATGCAGTAACTGGGCTGGTTCGTCTGAAGTCATACCACGGTTACTCAGAATATATTTTTTTTATAGTATAGCGGACAACGGCGCAGGTGGGTCTCCAATATGGTCACGCGCCACAGTCCGCGCATTGGTTGTATTGCCGGCTTTTTACGCCGCTTAAGCCGATATCCTCACTCTGCGAAACACAGTACAAGTAACGTTTCACGCTGAGTATTCTGTGAGCCCGTGGTATCACTTAAGTCAACATATGCTACAGCATGGCTCTCCCATGGCTATATATATCAGCGCCAACCAGTGTGTGTTACTGATTGATATCCGAGGCACTTGAAATTATACCACTTAAGCAGCGTTAATTTCCGGAAATATAACCAAAATTCAGATTGTGACGCGATTGTCCATGGGCGGTGGTCATCTACCATATAGGAGACACACCCTCTTTGACTGCTATATCTTAAAAATGCTACGAGACTTGAAGTCTTCAAACATTTGCATCAAATGGTGCAAATCTTAGCTTTTTTTACGGGAATAATTTTCTATTGCTAATACGGCAATGCAGTACCGTAATTCCTGGTAGCGTGAGGTTGTTCAACTCTTTTAAATATTGAACTTAATTATTGAGACCGCTGTGTTTTTATCGGCTTAGCGATAAAATTTTATATTCGGTTTATGTAAGTTGTCGAGAATATATTTCTACTTTAACCTTATTTATTTATTTAATTGTTATATATTAATAGATATTTCCTAAGTTCCTATTTAAGAGACCATAAACATATAGTTTACAGTGTTTTCTAAAACTTAGCGGACAACGGAGCAGATGGGTCTCCTATACGGTAAGAGAGTACCAAACGCGCCACAGTCCGCGCTTTGGTTATGTCTTTGAAACACAGTACCGTTTCAGGCTGAGTATTCTGTGAGCCCGTGGTATTACTTCTGACGAGCCAGCCTAATTTGTGCGTCAGCATGGCTCTCAGAAATTAAAATCAATCTCAGAAATTATGCTTAGAAATCAATAGTCAAAACGATGTATATAAAAAATTACTGTTAAAAAAAAATATAATGTACAAGAAAAATTAAAGCTGAGATAAAACAGGGTCCAATTACGATTTCCAACTCAAAGAAATTTTTCTAGTGTTTTCTAAGACCTAGGTTCTAGAAAAAAATAGGTCATCGTAGTTAATAAAGATTGCCGGCTACAACTACTGTCTATTATTTACTTAACGGAATAGTATTACTTAATCTGTAATTTTTTTAGAAGAAAATTCTACTTTTAATGAAAATAATGAATTATACTATATATACGTGCATAAAAGTATAAACTAAGATTTATTTGTAACTTTTTAGCTATATAATGAAATTAAAAAAATATTTTTGGTTGTTTTATTTATTTATATAATTTTTGTGACTTAGTTAAGTTACTACATCGTAGCGCGAAGTCTGCTACGATGAAAATTCGTAGACTTATGTCGAGAAATGAATTTTACACTTTATCGTAAAATGTCTTATAATAGATTATAAAAATGAAAAAAAAATCAATAACTTCTTGTCTGTAAGTTTCTAGAAAAGTTTAGCCGAAAAACTAATTTCGAACGCCATACTTCGGAAGGTGTTTCCAATATACCTGGCATGATGCCAAACGCTTTGTTCGATTTCGATTTCAGGGACCGATGAATGAATTGAAATAGATTGTATAATTTCACTTGCATGTCATACCTCTAGTGTCTTTAATTGCTTGATCAAAAAAGATATAACTGTCTCACTTGTCATACAAATATCTTTGACATGCGAGCGAAATAATTCCTTGTTAACTTTAGATATGTAAAGCAAAGACTGTCTGCCGCCATACAGTCGACACGATACGGTTTTATCGATTCCCCGTACCGACGCGCGCACTCTTAAGTATTAATCTAATACTGAAATTTAATTTTAATTTTCAATATTCATCTAAACTGCCCACGTCATCTTTGTTCTAAATTAAAATCAGTTATATAAATTCAATCATCATTCAAAAATCGAATTACATTAATATTGATTAAATTCTATTTGAAATTTAAAATTATCTCAAACACTGTAGGTATAAAAATGAGATACTAATTGAGCTTTTTCTTTGTTTTTATTAAGCAAATGAAGCTTTTGAAGTGCCAATACGGTCACGTGAAAGCCTGCGCCCAGTTAGTTGTAAAGATAGCGCGGTCGGGAAACGACGCCTATCAAGGGTCTAAATATAGATTTTTTTATTTTACAAAGGACAATGGTTTAGTGTTCACAATTAGTGTTCAGAAGGAAAAGTTTTTCGCAACTTTATATAGTGTCCAGTGATTGCTTCGTAAAGGCTATATTTGACCCCGGTTTATGGTAAAAGCTTGTACCTTATTTGATTACGTCCGCAATATGTTAAATTGTTATTAATATCCTATTAATAATATGAAATATTATTATTTTAATATCACAAATGATGAATAGTACTCTTTCGTCAATCCGCAGATGAAACAAATGTATATATATTTATGTATATAACTGTTTATATAACACATATCACCAGTTTTAAAAACAAATAATTGATTTAATAATGAAATACAAAGTATTTGATTTAAAAAATCATTAATTTTTTATTAGCATCACTATAATTTATATATTATGTTAAGTTAATCAATATTTAAAAAGTTAGAGAGATAGGCGTATATTTTATAGTTTTAGATGAAATATATATCCCATAGTAATAAAACTATTTTTATAAGGTAATAATAGTACACAAGTTTATTAAAATTCATTGATTAAACGACCATGGTACAAAAGTATTAATAGTGTATTATGAATATTTGGCGTTCTAACATTATATAGCAATCTCCGTAACTATATCGCTCACGCATCTGACAGTACTTATTTAACTTCATACAGCTATTTAAACGTAGTTAAATAGTCCTAAACTCTTTATCAGAGACCTGGTTTTTATCAGACTTGTAGGAGAGACATGTTGAAGCAAATGCTGACGCATCAAAGGCAGCATGTTTGAATTACGGAATCATCGAATACCAGCGTAAAATACTTGTGCTGTTTTTTCTGTGTGATTGAAAATACCAAAGCTCCACCAAGCTAAACTTCTTGAGTAATGTATAAAGCTTGCAACACTATCAAAGCTTAATTAAAAAACAACAGAGTAATAGCAGGACAATCATCTGGTATAGTAGACCACCGTGTATTTCCACCTATAGCACTTTTCAGACGTTTGAAAGACCGGCGCACAGAATACAGCGTCAAATACTTGTACTGTGTTGGGCTGAGTGATTAATGATACCACAATCCCGCCAAGTTAAATTTGGTGTAAAAACCGTCAACACAACCAACGTATGTATTTAAAAAAACGGCAGGAAAAGGAAGTAGACGCTCATGTCGGCTACCGATCATTTACATTTCTAACAGGTGCTAAGGCGTTGTTGACCATTTTTGATTATGTTTTGGATGTCCATGGGCAACGATAATCCCTTACCATCAGTTGTCTTTTATCCGCTATATAAGAAGATAATTTTGTACAGTTTGTAGTTACTAACAGTTTTAGGTAATACAATACAGGAAATACTACTTGAGATGCCATTAATTCTAATCAACGAATTACTCAACTCAATTACTTTTCACATCAAAAGTACGTTTCCATTTATAAAACTAAAGTGTTTATGATTGGGTTCGAACCCACTTTTCCTAACTTCATCAGCCTACAAGACCATTCGACTACAAAGCTCTTAACTTACACAGAATTTGATATTTTATATCAAATAATTAATATCATTTTAACTGGAATGATCATTTGATACGGAGTCAATCAAATCTACTTATATTTAATTAATTTAATTAAGTCTTAAACTTTGATCATTTCTTAATTATATTCTTGTGCTTCGGCGTTTAATAAAGTTACTGATTAATGAAGACTTGTTTATTGAAATCGTTTTATTTCGGTTGTTGAGCGATTTTTGATTTTTGTATTGAAAACCAATAACATTTGAATCAAACCAAGTAACCGGCAGACGTCGGCTAGCTTACAGAACATAATTGTAGATATGAATGAAGAGATGTAGCGGCATTTTTAGGGTCTCCGATATGTTCACTCATTCAGCGAAACTCAGTAGAAGCACTGTTTCATCTACGACTACCATTTAACGTTGAGTATTCTGTGGGCCCGTGGTATCAAAGGAGCCGGCTCAATTAGTGTGTATACCTCAGCATGGCTCTGTCACGGGTGGAAGTAATATGTATTATTGTAGATATTAATAAATTATTTCCTTTTTATTATTATTCTAATTATAAATTTAGATCTGCAATCTGTATAGACATTTCGAAATTTCGTTTGAAGTATGCATAGCATAGAATCACTATTTGCCGTCAGTTATATAAAAATAGGTTATGTAATAGTATTTGTTGGCACCACGCGAAGACTTAGCCATTAAGGACGCCACAATGCAGATTGTTATGGAAAACAATATCAGAAAATAATTTATGACACGTCATATTGCCAAAAACATAAATTGAGATACAGACACCTCGTATTGAATCGGTTATATATTTAAATAATCATTTATATGCCATAATATACGGTTTGAAAGGAAGATGTTTTTTTACGTAAAGCTAACAACCATTTATTATTTATAAAAAGAAATATTATATAAATATATTTTATATTTTGGAAAAAAAAACTGGTCGCAATTATGGAACGAGATACCGACGTCGATGAGAACCGCATCACAATCCACTGTTTGGCTGTTTATGACATTTAAGCGGTATAATTTCTGTGAGCCCGTGGTATCACATTGGGTGGTCTAATTAGTGCTTCAGAATATATTTCAGCAAGACTCTGCCACAAGTAAGACAGTGTTAACACATTCGCATGACTACCCGCAAGTTATGTTTTTTATGGTTTATCGGATAACAGAGCAGGTGGGTCTTCTATATAGTAAAAGAACACCGCCGCCCATGGACAACAGTGCCACAACCACTTAAGCGTCATTTGTAAAGTCCGATATCCTTAATCAGCAAAAGACTGTAAAAGTACCGTTTCAAAAAACAACCACCAATTTACGCTGAGTATTCTGTGAGGCTGTAGTGTCATTTCGGACGAGCCTGCGCAATTAGTGCGTCAGCGTATGCTTTATCATGACTCTCCCACGGGTGAAATTCCGAAGGCCGAATAAATGTATCAATTGTAAAACTTAAAAAAAACCGTAGAAATAATTTCAGTGTGTGTTTTGACTATCCATTGGTACAAATCTTCTCTTAATCTGTTTATACATTTGCATGATACATAATATTTACTGACAGATTTTCTAAATATAGATTTCTGTTATAACTTAAATTTATAATACTTTGATACACTTTCTTTAACAGTCATTGAACACAATCGGTAAAGCACCCGCGTCCCGTAGGAGGTTGTCCATGGACGGGGACCGCTTATCCTAAATGTGCCTCCTGATAGTTTGCCTTCCTCTTCTTAAATAAATCTTGGAAATTAAAATGCCGTACCCATCACCTCTCTTTTCCGGCCTTCAAACTCGGTATGAATTGAATATGTGAGCATTTTGCCACGGAGATGATTCTTAAGTAATTATCCAGATTTTAAGATTATTAAAATTTGTGTTTTGTTATGATATCACTTGACCTATAAAAATTTTAAATAAAGTTGTGTAAAACTTTAATGAAACTTTTGCGTTGAATTTTTTGTTACATTTGAGGTAAGAAAAAAAGTATTTATTAAGTTTTGTGTCATAGTTTCCCTTTTTTTCAAATTTGTATTTTGTGTACATAATAATTTTTAGAGCTCCTGACATGACATTAACACGTTCAGTTAAGGATAATTTGTATTTAAAAAATATAATATAAAATAATAAACTAAAATCAAATATTTTGCTTAACATTCGCTGCAAAAATAATTGCACATCAGCAAGAGAGAGATAGAAAATTTAAAACATTGTTTTAAATTTTTTTAAAATGGAAACGGTGGAAAACGGGCAAAAAGCTCACCTATGGTAAGCGGCCGTCTGCCCATGGACACCCTTAGCGATTAAAAATAATTCAAATATATCTATATATATAAAAACTAAATATTTTCTTAATAATTAACTTATTAACTTCAATTTTGTCCCTTAATTTTCATATTTTTATGGTATAGTGGACAACGGAGCAGACTAGTTTCCTCTATGAAATAGATCACCGCCGTCCTTGAACAGCAACGCCACAATACGCAGTCTCTCACGCCGACAAAACAATTTGGCCCAATTCGTTCGTCAACGAATGCTTCAGGATGTCTCTCCTACTGGTTTTTATTCGTTATGACACTCGCCCTGTCAATATCAAGCCATTGCAAACACCGAATAAGTTATAATTGTATATCCAGATCGGGATTTGAACCCTATACATAAGCATAGGATTATAAGACCATTTAGCTGCGAGGCTACACCATAAAGACGTTTAATTAACTAAAAATCCATACATAAACTGGGTTACATACACACAGAAAATCATTTAATTGCATAAACACAGTTTCACTTGACCCTTTTAAAAATAGCACTCTGGAACAACCAAAAGGAAAGGTTAAAGTTATACTGGACTATTTCACATGCCAAGGTTTTGCCGGTGCTACATTACTACTGCAGTCACACCCGTACTAAGGATATTTAGTTATATACAGCTAACTAAACATTGCTAAAAAAAGTCAATAAAACTTCCAAAAAAAGCAAAAAAAATTATTTAACTTCTAAAACAAGAACTAATACGATATAGTAATAATATCGAAATATATTAAATTTAAATAATATATATAAGGAAGCATAATCAAGTCATATGACAGGCATATTTTACTTATCTCATGGAAGCAAAAAATTACACTCACTTTTTATTCTACAGCGGACAATGGAACAGGTGGATGTCGTATATGGTAAGAGAGCCGCCGCCCATAAACAATCGCGCCACAGTCCGCGGATTGGTTATGTTACCGACTTTTTACGCCGCTTAAGCGACACTTTTTTAAAGGTTTTTCAATATACTCACTCTGCGAAACAAAATACTAGTATCGTTTCAGGCTGAGTATTCTGTGAGCCCGTGGTATCACTTCAGACGAGCCATCCCAATTAGTACGTCAGCATATGCTTTAACATGGCTCTCCCAAGGGTAAGACTTGCTGAGTTTACTTCACCGGTTCTTCTCAGTGGGCTTCGCTTGGAACCGCTGGTAGACTCATTTTGACGTTCAACATACTGCATTTTTGTATTAATGTTGAATAAAAATATTTCATTTCATTAAATTAAAACATACTTTTTCACTATATTATATATTTATATGATAATTAAGATTTTTTGAGAGCCTCGTAGTTAAATGGTTTAATAAGTCTACCATGAAGCGAGCGGTAAGGGGTTCGAATCCCAGTCCAGACAATAATTTAATTTATAATTTATTCGGTCTCTGTAAGGGAGAGCCATGCTGACCATATGCGGGCGCACTAATTGGGCCAGATCGTCCGAAGTAGTACCACGAGCTCACGGAATACTCAACTTGCAATGGTATTTGTATTTGAAACGGTGATTCTACTGTGTTTCGAAGAGTGAGTCAATATCGGAGGCCCTTAAAAATGGCGCTTAACACAACCAGATCCGCGGACTTTAGTGAGTTTGTCCCTAGGCAGAAATGTTTTCTTAGCGTATAGGAGATCCACCTGCTTCGTTGTCCGCTATACCATAAAAATAACATATTATTATAAGATCATAATAATTATACTCTACAAATAACAACTCTAAATGTGTTATTCCGAAGTATGATCTATATTATTGCAACGTTAAATTATTTGTATTTGGTAGTTTTGGCGTGAAAGTATAACAAACATTCATTTTACCAATTTGAATGGAATATTAAATCAGGCAGATGCCTGCCGGCTACTGTATTATAACTATCCCAACAAGTTACTACCAGTATTTTCCACTGAACAAAGCTTCGAAGAACACGCAACAACGCTCAATAGGTATTCTTGTGTAGCCAATCAAGTCGGAAACCGATGGAACGACATGCCCTATTTACGACTTTAAACTTGATTAAATTTTAAATCAGACAATGTTAGATGTTATTCTTTTCATTCGTACTAAAGATAATTATTTAAAAACTTTTTAAAACCCTCGTAGTATAGATTTTTTTACAGTATATCGGACAACGGAGCAGGTGGGGTCTCCTATATGGTAAGAGAACACCGCCGCCCATCACCAACCGCGCTACAGTCCACACTCAAGCCAAACTCAGCGCGCAACGGCATTTATAATTGAAACGGTGCTTTTATTGTTTCGCTGAGTGAGTGAGGATATCGGAGACCCTTAAAAATGCCGCTTAAGTCAAAACGCGGACTGATGCTCGGTTGTCTTCGATGGTGCTCTTTTCTCTTACCATATAGGAGACCCGCATTCTCCAATTTCCACTAAATCATTAAAAGAACTAATATTTAGACTTTTCTAACAAAGATAATATAGCCTTCAAGTTTTTCCTTTCCTCGGAAGTTAGAATTCTAGAACCAGAAATAATGAAATTTTAAATATTATCTTTAATAATTCTAGTTTAATGTACAAAACTTTTTTTATTAATTATTTATTTATTATTAATTAATAATTTCCATTATTAATAAAAAAAAGTTAGTCAACAAGAAAGTGGCTCACCAACACTAAGAGGTCCTCCGCCCATGGACCAAATATACAGTACTTGTTCGAAACATCGTGTATGTGGTTAAAAGAAGTACTGATTATGGTATGGTTTTTTAAAACGATTTTATTAACATTGACTCTTAATAATTTTATGAAGTTAACCAGCTAGCCACGACCGATCTTTGCTTGTGTTGTCGGCTTTTTATGCCACATAATCGGTTTATGTATATGTGCTTCCGGTATCCCCACTTACGTAGCATATGCTGCCTCAACTTCAGCTACAATTTTTTTTTGTTTTATCGTTTTGTCGAGTTTTAAACATTGTTTTAAATAGATGTTATATATCACAATGAAACAGCTTCTAGTATTTGTGCAGAAATATCTGGCAAGGTTCTGGGCCAGTGGTTGAATCGATACAG
The DNA here is from genome assembly GCA_018230265.1 of Delias oraia. Taxonomy (NCBI): domain Eukaryota; kingdom Metazoa; phylum Arthropoda; class Insecta; order Lepidoptera; family Pieridae; genus Delias; species Delias oraia. The sequence continues at coordinate 26,944 of DWCF01000318.1, forward strand.
CCCACATTCCGTGTTCAGACAGACCGGCGACAAGAATTCTGTGGGTTCTATCGTAGTCCTAGATTCCATTCTAACAATTCTTATATAACTCACTTTCATTATTGGCAATTAGCCTCTTATGAATAATCTATTATAGTAAAAAACTCACAAGGTATATTGAAGGTACTTTTTATACCCGTAGTGGCATTTTTAGCTATATATTTTAATCTTAATACAAATGTACTAAACTATTATTATTAATATTATTCAATAAATTATAAAAGAAAAAAGTAGTAGAAAGGGTTGTTGGTTATATTTTAATGATAATACAAAGATATTACTATTTATTATACTATTATAAATAATTTTATATCAATTTAAAAACCTTACAGAAAACATACACTATATTTAACGTTAACGTTAATTTAAAAATATTTAACTATTATTATTAATTTTATTATAATAATAAAGTTAAAAAATCCTTTTTTTATATCCACAATATTACATTAGTTATATATTTTAATTTAAAAAGAAATGATTACACAAATACTTCTCAAGATGACAGTTTAAAACTTTCACAAAATATAATTTACCTAAAGGTACTTGAAAAAAACGTCTCATCGTTATATTTTATACTTTTCAGATTCGAAGATCAAAGCACAAAGTAGCCTTTATAAAGCATTCACATCTACTGAAGATGTAAATACAAAATTGATAAATAATGACTTCACTTAGCGCTAAAGACTGATGCAGCTTGAAATGATACAGCCGAGCTGAAACGAGCGCTATGATCGCTCCTAGCGAAACCACGCCAACATGGCCGACGAAGAAGAAAAACTGCCAATACCACCCACATTCCTTGAGAAACTTCTATTCTACACGACAGCTACATTTGTCCTCCTCGCAATCTTCAGCCTATTTGCATTCCTTTTCTTAGTCCCGTTCGTAATAGAGCCGGCATTCACCACGATTTTTATGCAATTCGATCCGGTTGCAGCGATGTGTGTTACAGCCGAAGTGAAACATTTACTCGGCGTCAGCAACTGCTCATGGGCGTCATGCAGAGAGGGGTGCACGAAAGATCTATTTGAATGCACACAGATCAGAGTTAACTATAAACTCGGGTATTCACCGAATATATCCGCAACTGAATACGAAGAACTGATTAGAGCAGAAAGATCTCTGAGAAAGGATTACGAATACGACAATTATGAATCAGCATTGGATAAAGTAGATCCCGACTTAGATCAGGAGGAATTGGAAGACGCACTGCCGACTGGGTTGCAGGGTGAAGACTCGGAATGGTATTTCACTGGTGCGAGGCTGTTTCCAAATGTAAAGGGATGTGGTTATCCACCAATATTAAATTGCACAGTGTTCTATGGAAAGTATAAGCCAATCGGTAACAATTATACGTGCTATTACAGTCGTATAGATCCCGGATTAGTGATCACTGATCTGGACATGTGGCAGAACACGCTCAATTTAGTTTACGCCATGGCTATACCGATTCCATCCTTTATTATTTCGGTGATATATCTAACGTTTGCGTATTTCAAAATATACAATACGGAGGAAGAGTCAGAGCAGGCTCCCCTGCAGAGTGATGCGGAGGCGATGGCAACAGGTGATGATGGGAAACCGACCACTCCTGGTTCGGATACATTCAGAGAAGATTTAGCGTGTTTTGGTCATCAGCTGAAGCTACAACTGGCTAATGATAAGCCGAAGGAAGGCTTTGAATCAAATAGCCCTCCTATTTCTAATTCAGCCTCATTATCTGGGTAAGTTTTATAAAATTTTATCTTTAATCACTCAATTCTTATTTCTTATGGATGTAATAGGGTTCTATAGCTGTTTTTGCTTAAATAAAAGTGTGATTAGATCTATTAGTAATAAATTGTAGTTAAAATAGTCAGGAATCTGCATTAGATTGCAAGTTTTAAGATGTTAGTGCATGTTACTATTTGTATCCGAATGGTTCTATAGTCAGGCTGTGTTTCACATCTATAAATTGTAAATAAATCTCTTCAACAGGACCAAATCATCTTTCGTGAACGCCTAATGAAGTCACCGAGGTATGGTGAATGATAAATGCGCTTAAAATATGCCCACACTGGTCACCTTTTATTTCTGTGCACATGCCGAGTCAGTTGTATCTTCATCTGCCCAATATTATATATAATATTGATTTTACCGATACAATAATTAGATTGTATACTGTTTTGCTTGGGAGCACACTACTGGGGTAGGTCCAGCTTTGCTTACAAAGAGTCGCTAAATTTATTTTAGTCGCTAGATCTATAAAATAGGTCGCTAAGCAAACCGACAAAGTCGATAAAATTCCAACGCTGCCAGCGCGGCTGCCAGCTGCGGAGTACCGCGGCCCACTCCCGCGCAATAATAATAGCTACCTTAAAAAAATAAATATATAAATAGGTACACTATATTTGTGTGTATATCTGTCAATTAAAGTACTCCAAAGTTTCAAAATGGCGATGATTGTTCATCACTATAATGTCTCTTAAAGCACTATTATCTGTTGAATCGAGATGCACACTGCTTCAGTCACTGTATGTTTCTTTGTTAGAATTTTCTGCTTTTTGTTTTTTTATGTAACACCTAATATAATTTTATTGCACTTAATAATATTAATATATTTTAGCATGTCTCTGATTAATATTTAATGATTTTGCAATTACACATTACTAAGAAATAGATATTAAACATCGATCATAAGTATTAAATTACAGATTTAGAAGCCTTATAGTTAGCCTTATTTATTTCAATATGTCTTCCATTGTTTATATATTCTGATTGAATAATGACTTCAAAATTACCCGTTTAAGAACGTTTATTTGTAATTATGTACAATTTCTTGGAAATATTGAATATTTGTTGAGAATTTATGTGACTAGAATAAAACAAAGTATATATAGAAATTTTTATAGTATACGAGTACGTTATGAAACTTTTTGAGTAACAAATCGTAGAAATGATAAACTCTTTTATACTAACATTTGCTAGCATTCTTATTACTAAAACGAATGTGGATAATACATGGTAAATACTACAGACATCGGTCTTTCTCCACAAACCTCCCTAAGTGTCTTCCTTAGCAATTTATCTTTTCTTTTGACAGCCAAGTTGTTCCTGCCATTCCTTTAGTATTGTCTTAATAGCCTCTCTAACGATTCTTCAAAATTAGGACTAGAAACGTAATACCTAAGTCACAATTTAGTGACTCTAGACAACAAATAATAGTATTTTTATGTCTATTTGTCTATCTGTAGAAATTTATCTTCTAAATGAAAGGACTTATTTTTGCTCTTCTTTTTTGAAAGGTTTGTTTTGTAATCTATCTGTATTTATCTATAATAATTATATAACAATTTGTGTGTTTGTGATGTTTTTGGAAAAAAGATACGTTATTTTCTGATTAAGATAAGCTTTATATTTGTCCAAAAAATTGGCTTCTTCGTGGTAGACGGAGTTGCAAATTAAGTTGAGTTGTATAAAAAAGTTTTAAAGTTTAATAGTGCTTGGAAGTAGCCCGCAATTGCACAAATCTAATTTTCATATTTATATGTCATACATATTTCAAGTGTTAAAAACGTGACCATCTCGTTTCAGATGACAGGGCTCCTGAAATGGCTTCGGGTATAGAGTTTACCAGGAAATGACGTGAATGAACTACGCACCCATCATGCGTGATCATGTGATCATGCCACCCTTACATGACCACGTGCGCATGATCGCTTGCTGCTTCGCCGTGACGTGAAGTGACAATTAAGATGTGTTGTGAATTTGTTTTCGTGACAACAAACAAACAAAAATACGAAAAAAAAAGTCTATAACGCATACGCTTTTAATATAAAATATAACGAAATAACAATACAACGGGTATATATCGTAAAAAAATCCATGAATGTTGTCACGAACAATAGTTTAGTTCTAAGAGTTATTTTAAATCACTCATGACGCTTGAGATTAAAACGTGTACGCTGTGTGACGAGAAATTCAATTTATATTAATTTACACCTGCTACTAAGCCTATTCGAGAACAATGAAGATATTTTGTACAATTCATATATAAATCGATTCAAAACCAAGTCGTCCCTGCCTACAAGTATCGATTCTCCGTCCCATGCTTAACTTTTTAAAAATTCAACGATACTTAATGTCCATAGCAACCCGAATCGAGTTTCCAAATAAGGCTTTCGATCCAAACTATACTACTCTGTTCAAAAAGTATCGCGAACTTTGTGTTTAAGAGTTTCCTCGCTAATTTCCGTCTAAAATGCTCAATATTGACTTTTCAAAATAAACATATACAGTCCGGATTTCGCGAATGGCTATTTCTATATTAAACATGGGATTACCATTGGACTTCGATTTTGTTTACAATTTTATAACGCAACCGTTTTAGTCGAGTAATTATCTAATCCTAAAATTATTATATGATATCTAAACGTTCTCTAAGAAACAATCTCGGATGAATTAATCCAAAAGCGGTCAAAAGATCATAATTGCGTATCGCAAGCGTTGTACATGGATGACGGTGACACCACAACATCAGGACACACACTTGCCTTCTTACTATTTTAACTTGGCCCTTGAATACTGCTTTACGGCCCTAGAATATTGCGCAAGCGGTGAAAAAAGCCTGCTACACAATTATAGCGCGGCTGTCTACGGCCAATAAACTCTGTTGTCTTTACTTTACTATAAAAATGCCTTCTTCGAATATATAACCGTTTCGTAGATGTGTATAGCTACCGTCATTACAGTGTCTTTCCCACACAATTCTTGTATTCACAAAATGTCAAAGTTTAGTTAAATTTCTAAGTAGATCAAGAGTTGTATTTTTACTAAGAAATTGATTATTGAATGGAACTTACTTAAAACTCGAAAATGTCAATGGTAATCCCATTTACTAAAGATTTAATAAAAATGCTTATCTATTGCTAATTCCATCATTGTTCATTTTTAATTTATTATCAAAAACATATTTTGCAATCGATATGCCTTTTATCACGTATGTTTAAGGATTCACGTTAGATAGTTATTAAATATAAACATTTGCTTGATATTTCTTTTTAAAAAAAAAGTTAATTAGTATTTTTATTTATTTTTTATTAAAAATTATACTACAATAATTTCAGCACAAATCCAATCTTATGTTATAATAAAACTGTTATAGTAACTGAGATTCAGTTAAGATAATTGTTGTTTAAATTTGGAAATTCGCAAGTTTTTTGTTGTTTATGAATGTTATAAATGACTAATTGTCTTTAAACTGTAGTTAAAATTTTAACTAACCTGCAGTTTTTAGTTTAAACTAGAGTTACATTAAGATATTATGTTAATATAAGATTGGTTTGTGCATATGTGATTTCATATAGTACATTTAGGTAATGCTTTTAAAATAAAACTCACAAATGTATATGAATAATATATAACAAATAGAAATTGTTGAATATGTATATAAGTTGATGATCTTTATATAAAAATTGCTTGTGTTTTGCGTAGCATAGACGGTAGTTTATAAAAATAACACATTAAAAATTGCTTTGAAATAAAGTGCACTAGCACTGAAGTTAGACGTGTTTGAGAACTTTCAACGGAAGCGAAGAGATAAAACTACGGATAATTTCTATTTGTTATACAATACTTAAAGTATATTATAATAAAACAAAATTGTGAAGGCTTGTGTACATTGCGAGAATTTTAAGCTTAAAAAAAACACTTTATCTGCAATATTAGGTATAAACTCTCAATTTTATTATTTTCTATCATTATATACCAAATATTGTTTCGATATATTATTAATAATATTAAGAGACATTGATAAAAATATTTTATTTTTCACAATCTAAGAGTTTAGGCAAATATAATTTGTATAATCGTTTTTAGGTGAAACGTTGACATTTATAGATGATTTAAATAAAAAAAAAATATATTAATATAAGAACGCTTAGACTGTGAAAGGTTAATTTTAAAAATTAGATTAACGCAAAAATACCCACGCGCACATATAGTATAGAGTTTGAAGGTTGAGATTTGAACTGACAATTGACGTATACAAAAATTGTCATTTAACATTATAATTGACATTATAAGTAAATTGTCATTAAAATATGTAAGAGATAAATTATACTATGTTATTGACTATACGGTATATTTTTGTTATAACTTAACATCTGATAAGTCCTACTACTACAAAGGATATCCAAATATTTAAAAATAACTAAAAACAATTATACTTGCAGATATTTAGGTATGTATTCCTATATATATCTTATAAGAAAGGTCAATTTAAACATTATTCTTCTTTTGATATTAGAACCTTAACTGTTTTTACCCGTGGAAGGTCCAAGCTGACGCATAATTGACTTGTGCGATGATACCAAAACCTCACAGAACACCAGTGTGAAACTACTTGTATTATGTTTAGCTGAGTAAGTGATAATCTCTTACCATAGAGAAAACCCCTTTCATTTCAATTTTGCCTTCAATTTCACACCATTATACAGTTAATTTAAATTGTTTATTTATATCAGTTACGCTAATTATTACATATGTCAACAATAAAGATCTTTAATTCTCATTGCACAACATAGATACCTAAGAATATCTTAAAAATCGATATCTTGTAATTAATATTAAAAACTGGTAGTCCAAAGTCATAGCGTTTCGTTTATAAACTTACCTAAGAAATCAGTTTAAAATTTTACAGTGATTTTCTAATATCGAAAAGATAGAAACAAATCCTAATTAATACATAGGACGAGTAAATTTTTAAATATATCTTACAAAATGAATATACCATACGAATAAATTTCACTCGTAGCTCTAAAACTTATGCATTTTAATATAAGAATCTCAGCCTTCAAAAAGCAATTTAATGAATAAACCAATTAAATATTTACGCTTCTTTAACTTTACGAATAACATAATTTGAATTATAATTAAGATTAATCGAGGTATTCACAAGTAGTTACACAATCTTTTGTTCCCTTCTTTCAAACACGATTTCTGTATAGATAGAGCGTGACAGAAGATTATGTAACTTGTCACAAGTCGTTAAGATATTTATGAATATCACGTCTAGTGTATTGGTGACTATTGTCACATTACGTAAAACAAAAGCAATGGCGTTATATCAAAAAAATGATAATTACTGTCAATTTAATTTTGTAATTATAATTATATAATATATTTCGGTTGTGTATTATTACGATAGAAATATTTTTTGTAATTTTTGCCATCGTGTATATAATATTAATCATTTAAAATAATTTCAATTATTGTAAACTTATTACTAATTTCCAAATGTTCCTTTATATATTTGCTTATGTGATAATCGCTTTTGTGATGTTAAATATACTTAATTATATCAAGCTGTCCCTAACACTAGTAGAAATACATGATACTAGCAATATTTTGGAGGAATACCACAAGCACTGCCAGAAAGTGGTCACGCTTACCTGTCCATATAATAAGAGAAACATGATCTTAGATATTGTAATTATCTCTATTCAGTTTAATCTGAAATAACCTATATAAACTCTTTCTTGAACTAAGGAAAGTTTTATTTGGGTTTGTGTATGCTACAGTAGTCTGTGAAAATTGACGGTCACTAGAAATTGAAAGAAATCGGTACCAGTTGTTTGTTATATCACATATGTGAACTCTAACGAAAAAGATTTTATTGACATCTATGCACGGTACAACAGTCTATAAAGATCGACAATTTATTAGAAATTGAACAAGAATTCAGTGTCAGTCTTGTATTAGGTACCTATTTAAACTCCTTGTTGATTCGAAGAAAAACATTTTATTTAGATGTTTGTAGTCTGTGAATATTTACATTTCAAAACTAATGAAGTAATTTAATGTTATAATTATAACAAAATTGACTTGATTTATGAAACAAGTAAAATGAAAAGTTATATAAAAAAATCAAACCGTAAACAAACAAAATAGAAAAAATAGTTTTTTGGTTGGTTTATTCTTTATCAATCTTATATTTTCCTAATTAAAAACATTGTATTCTTTTTAAATTTCTAAACTGATTTGTAAGAATCATCACAGACAATTATATATACACAAACAGAATGAAATCGCTTACTTTATATTGATTTAAATTTTCGCATGTCCACGGCGCTTTAACTTTAAAAATAATAAAATCAATGTTGTCAGGGATAGTATCGGGATGTTTAATGTCAATATTTAAGTACAACAAAGCCAAGAATGGCTTAATTATTATATTATATTAATGTGCCTAAAGACGACACCAATCGCTAATATGAAAATGGGCACAAGTTAATTTAAGCGTTATATTTATAATTTTAAATGTTTTCATTTGAATTCTAAACGCAAATGTCTGATAATTCATTTTACCAACCTAATCTCAGTTAAGATATATCTTAATTATTCACTCACACGGAATCAATTATGACCACATATGAATGTAACTTAGACTGTGAAGTGGTAAAAATCTTTCAAAGCTTCAACGATATTTGATCCGCGTTCAAACCACCATAAAAACATAATAAAATTATATAATATTAATGAAAGGTTGTTCTATAAGAATCCTAACCTAAGATTAGGGTTTCAATTGTATTTAAACTCAAAAAATTGAGAAATTGAAGAGTCAACAGAAATTTTGTAAATAATTTATTTACATGTAATCCCTGGTGATAGTAAGGTAATGGCTGATGTAATAATAAGTCTTTATCGACATTACAGACACGCTTAGCTGAAAGTCGCTTAATGTAATTATATTCAAATATTTGGTTGTATGTTTACTGTCTTAATAAAATAAATGTATCTTATTATTAGTAGCGGGCAGCCGCTGGATCCAGATAGCTTAAGATCGCAATAGATGGGCGTCTGAAGATGATTAAGTTAGCTGACAAAATAAATGTTATTTTCCATATAAATGATGTCACTACGGACTTTTTGTATGTAGATATTATCAAATTCTTCAATTTTTCTCTAGAACTCAATATCTACCATCGTTAAGAAAGATTGTTCGAATAGTATTCGATTTACTTTGAAATTTCAACTACCACAAAAAATCATTTACACTTCAGGTTATATAGCTTATTTTACTCACAGAATGGTAGTTTTCTATTAGTTATAGAATTTTTAAGATCGGTTAAGTAGATATAGAAATTACCCCCTACAGCATCCTAAACACACAAATTGTACCTCTTTAATTATGGATAATTATTATTAATTAATAATAGAATTGTTTAAATTTCTGTTAATGATGACGACGATGTTATAGTTTTACTTACTTAGTCTATTTCGTATCATCAATATATATTTATGTAAAATTTTATCAAAACATAAGCCAAACAAAATACGGCTACAAAAAACCCAATTAGAACGGTCTGTAATGGAAAATTGTCACATTCAACTATTTTACTTAACTTATAATTAATTTTTCCTTTTCTATAAGCTTCCCTAAGTTTGCACACATATTTCAATAAAAAATTTACCACTCGCTCCTGCCATTCTTGAGTTTTAGCGAAAAGAACGAAATTAATTTCCAAGTCATTTTTCAAACATGCGTACGTATTACTACAAGGCTTCTTATTTCTTTAATACCTTGAAATACACGTGAAAATTAATATTATTAAGACGGTAAAGTTGCGAACGTGAATTATTTTATAACTGTTGCCTTATGTCGTTTTGTATTATGTAATATAAATGAAATCTAGTAGTACATACATTTATTGGCTTCAATAATTCGTTTTATTTATTCATTGTAATCTTCGTCTCTGGAATTGATGGCCGTATGGGAATCCGGGCTATTTTTATATGTCCTTCAAAATATGTAGAAAAGGTATATTCAACGAAGATAACTTCGTTAAATAAACCATAAGGTTAAGCCATAAGGCTTCAATACAACTTTATATTCTTCCTCAAATTTTGGTGAAATTATTACTTTTTTTAACAAATCCTCATATTTAAGAGCCTCCCGGCCTTATAAGGTACCGTGGTCCGTGTATTTAAGGGGAAAATAATGCGCAATTTCGGCCACATATGGAGTATAATTCCTCGCATCTCTAGGCTTCCAAATATTAGCTTCTTCCTCTAGATCGCATTCAGCGTAGAGCAGCTCAAATTGTTGACGACCAGATCCTTTCCGATCAACTTGCCTCTATGGCATAGCATAGAGATGCTGCTTCGCTAAGCATCTTCTATCGCATTTATCACGGGGAATATTCGGGGAAGATGTTTGAATTGCCTGCTGCTGAATTTCATCATCAATATCGAGGCAAAATACAATGTGTCATCGTTTCCACCTCGATGTCTGTCGTTCCACAACTGATCGTCTTAAGGCATTTTGTGCCGCGCACCACTCTGTAGAATCAGCTGAATACAGGAGTATTTCCAAACCAATATGACTTTGGGACCTTCAGGAAGAGCGTACATATTACTTAAAAGCTGGTAACGCCCCCGCGGCTCTGCAAGAACTACTAAGCCACCTGCTTGTTTGCCACCGTTTAAATAAAAAAAACTAAGTTTGATCCTCGGCCTGAATAGAAAGTAAAATTTGTAAATTGTATTTGGTATTAAGAGGACTCGGCTAGGTTCCAAATTTATACTTTTAATAAATATGTAGCAGAAGTAATTCTAGATGAGCGCTATCTAGTCTCATGTATTAACTATAACTGTTGTGAAACATTAGTTCACTTATTTGTTGTTAGATGGCAGTAAAATATTATGATATTAAAATAAATTATAACAATATTATAATAAAATAAACCTTAGAAGTCCCACGGTTAACGGTCTTTTGAGCTACCGTTAAGTTGTAGGTAACAGGTTCGATCTTTCGTATGAATAGAATTAATTTAATAATTTAGAATTAAAGTACTTGTGTTGTGTTTCACTGATTAACTGAGTTCAGCGGAGGCTCACTGAATTATACCGCTTAAGCAGTGCAAAAAGCCAGCAACACAACCAAAGATATAATGCAGCGTGGTAGTTCATAGGCACCGGCAACCATCTGCCCCGGTGTCCGTTATGTGCTCTTTAAAAACTCTTAATTTATAGATCTTTATTGCATTTTTGAGGATATTTATATTTGATCCCTTGTTACCAATCCGGCCGGTCCTTGACCAACTATTGGAGATAAGCCAGCCACTGCGACTGCCTTCAATGGCCTGAAAATGTACAACATGTGTTATAACATACTATATTATGCCGTTGAGTGTAATTTAGCTTATTTTAATATAGGTTAAAAAAAATGCTATAACAGTTAACGTTCCTACAGACAGCCTTGGTTTATTTTGGTTTTTTGTTTTTCCATAAACTTTTCGTTTTGCCACCGATTCCTTAAAAGCAAGGTGGCAAAAGTGCAGGAGGCTCGCCTAAGGTAAGTGGTCCTCCGTTCATGGACACCCCTATCCCTTGTAGAACCACGGATGCGTTGCTGGTTCTTAAGAAACCAAGAATTTCATACCATTTGTTGAGTTTATGTAATTATATATCTGACAAAAGATTAAGCGGTATCTCTTTAAAGTAAAATAGTATCACTTTTCATTGATAAACCGTACTTATAATCCTCGCTTTGGTTGTGTATTACATGAAAAATAAGCTAAACTAAACTGAAAAGTTATTTCTCAGGGATTAGAACCTTTGAAATATTATAGTCTATTAAACATGTGTAGCGAAAGTGAACTATAATAAACCTTAAACAAAAAAATTGTAACGAAATAAATAAATTTTTAAAATATAACTACATCTTAATTTCAAATAAAAAAGGCCTCACTTAAATCCAAGCTCTTCAGTCGGTACACCAACTTTCGCCAACTTCGCCTCATAGGTCGCCAACAGATCGTCGTGTGCCTTACGCAATCTTGCTGCTTCATACCGTAGATCTTCCACTTGTGTGTCTTTTAGTTTCAGGAGTTCCTGCAAATAAAGCAAAAATCTCACCCACTGAGTTTATATCGCCGGTTGTTCTCAGTTGGTTTAGCTTCTAACCGATGGTAGACTGATTTTGTTGTTCAAGCAGCTGCATTTTTGTTTTTATGTTGAATAAAAATATTTCGTTTCATTTCATAATATTTTCAAATTAGTAAACACTAATAAAATAATTTAATATTTTTTTCACGTTCAGATATATATACGTAGTTTAAAAATATCTGAATATAAATATATATATATATATTACTTCTAATTAGTATTAATTCTAAAGTATTTAATCCATTAATATTATTAGAAACAATAACATGATAATTTCTGCATAATAAAGTAGAGAAGTATCGGCGATATACAAAATTGCTCTAAAGAAAATGACAGGCGTTTTATTTTGTTAAGGACAAAAACTTGTCTTTATTTGATTTGTTTTTGCTGTTTCGTTATACTTTTGTATATATGTGTATAGGAATAATAATTTTAACAATTTACTAATGATGCGTTCCACTACACGCCCACAACGCTCAAAATGCTCAATACTTTAAATAATACTCAAAGATTAATCAGCATGAAATGACATATCTTTTTGGAATGTCTATTCGCTGTGTGACCAAACGGTCCTGAAAGCTTATTTAGTGAAATAGTAGTTGTATTTGAAACGGTACATCTAATATATTTCACTGAGTGAGTGAAGATATCGGAAGCTCTTAAATGCCGCTTAAGTGGCATAAAAATCCGGCAACACAACCAATGCGCAGACTGTGGCGCGGTGGTTTCTTACCATATAGGAAAATCACCTATAAAATAAGTAATTTGAATGAATTATGAAATATAAATGCATTTGATAATTATTATTGAATATGATTTTGTCGATTTTGAGCGTTGTCAGAGTGTAGCAGAACGCACAATAAGTTTCCAAACCTATGCGACAATCAATTATGATTCTCAAGAGATATTTATTCCACAATTATATAAATAGATTATACCAAACAAAAATAATAAAATACGGAGCTTTACGAACTCTTTAATTACGAACAGATTATTTTTTTATCAAATATATATATATAATATTTGCGAGTTTGTGAAAATCATTTTTTTTCCATATACAGTCAAATCTGTATAAGCGCGACAGTTGAAGGAAGTACAATCTCATTCTCGCTTTTAGAGGTTTCTCACTAATCCTAGTTTTTCGCTAATGCATTTATTACTGTGTGTATCTTTTGGTACGTACCTATGAATGTATTTTTATTGTAGCTATATGCTCTCTCTTTATCCAGTTCCTTTGCAGTTCTTCCTAAATAAAATAAATTAAAAAAACTAAACTGTAGCTTATGGAAGTATAAATACGTAGCAGTCTCACTTACGGAGGCACCTGAAGGAAAAACGACTGTCGTCACAGAGGTTTCTGTTTCTCGCTTAAAGGTTTCGCGAGCTTAAAATGACGGGTCCTGGCTATTACCTACTCTCACTTATCTAGTTCTAACTTACCCAAGTTTGACTGTACATATATAGATTTTAATTTTTATATTACATACATGCAATTCCCTTGGTCCTAAATCTCGGGCCTCCACATTCTTCAACTTTGCCTCTAACAAAGCTGTCTTCAATGAAGCTCGCTGTTGCACTTCCAACACGGCTCTTGAAAATCTAAAAAAATAGATATATATTTAGAATTGTAGGATTGATATCGAAATAAAATTTTATCCTAGCGAATCCTTCTTATCGAAGCTCATCTCCTACCCAAGAACAGCCGTCCATGAACGCGCCATAATCTGCGTTTTGATTGATACGGTTCCTCATTTACTTAACGAAGCAAGACAATTACTATTTGTGGTAAAAATAGTGGCAAACGAGCAGGAGGCTTACCTGGGCAAGCGGTCCTCCGCCCACGGACACATCTAGCCGTCGCAAAACCAAGCGTGCATTGCCGGGCTCAATTATTTCATACTAGAATTATGAGCCCGTGGTATCACTCCAGACAACCTGTCCCAATTAGTACGTCAGTTTATGCCGTCCATGTCTTATTTATCACAGAATACTCAACGTAAAACGGTACTAGTACTGTGTTTCTATGAGTGAGTGAGGATATCGGAGGCCCTTAAAAGTGCCGCTTGAGTGACGTAAAAAGCAACACAACCAATGCGCGGACTGTGCCGCGCTTGTCCATGGGCGGCGGTGTTCTCTTACCATATAGGAGACCCACCTGCTCCGTTGTCTACTATACTATAAAAAAAAATTAAAAAAACATGGCGTTGCCCGCTATATAATAAAAGTACCTTGTTTTTAATTCATCTCTCTCAGCACGAACTCTATCAAAACGAACTTGCAACACCTCATATTCCCATTTCAACACTTCGAATTGTTTTTCAAGAGACGCCAGTTGTTTTGTTTTTGCCTGAATAATAACAGTAATTACAATTACCATCGCATTCATTTTTATAATTTATTATATACATGTAAGGTATCAATTTAAGCAACTTAAATGGAGTAAATTGATAGGTTAATAAAATATTTACATATTAACAAAAGTCAACAAATATTACAATAAAATAAATAAATGACAAACTTAAAGCTAACCTGAATCAATACAATTGCGGATAGCAAAGCTTTCTAAATGTCAGCATGACAGCGATACAAAATAATTAATAATTAAATAATTAATATATTATTATTATTATTAGACGCGGACTTGGCGCGGTTGTCCATGGGCGGCGGGCTCTTACCATATAGAAGACCCACCTGCTCCGTTGTCCGCTATTCAATAAAAATACATGTAATGTGAAATCATCTGTAATGCTTTAGATAAATCATGTAATGTAAAATTGTAGGATTTTTATTAAAACGGGAAGCAAGAGCAATTATGGTTTATGACTCATCTAGCATAAATTTAAATGTACATTAAAATGTACAGGAGAAACAAAATTGAAAGGCTTTTTCATGCTATCTTCTAAGGAAATTTAACAAGAGTTTCTTTAAACCAATGTTCCCAAAAAAAATAAGATTTTATTTAACCTAATGCAAGTGCCACTTTGTCTTTATCGTATTGCATTTCTATGCTAAAGTTATAAAGTTTGTCCATCTATTGTACTTAAATTATTTAACCAATAGAATGGTGCATTATTTGTAAGAAATATAAGTTGTATTAACCCGAAAAGCTATAAGGGAATCTATCAAGAACTTTTCTGAAATATCATCTCACTACAACGATGTTCACCAATTTTTTTAAAAGATTTTTTAACTTACCGCAAGTGCCGCTTTGTCTCTATCATAATTCGACATCTGCCGTTTCAGTTCCTTATTGTCAATGATCGCAGCCTCCAAAGGCTCCCGAAGGCTTTTACTCTCAGCAACAGCGTCACGAGCTATTTTTTCAGCTCGCTCTTTAATCTTTTGCATATCTTCCATTTGTTGTTTAAGACTACTTATTAAGCCTACGAAAGAAATGATCTATTATTTATACTATTATTTAGAAAGTCTAATGTTGGCAATGAACCATGTAAGAGCCATACTGACCTACGCTGACTGAGTGAGGATATCGGAGGCACTTAAAAATTCCGCTTAAGCGGCGAAATAGCTAGGCACACAACCGATGCGCGGACTATGACGCATTTGTCCATGGATGGCAGTGTCGTCTTACCACATAGGTGAGCTACCAGCTCCGTTGTCCGGTATACCATAATGAATAATTATCAAATTCTAACCTAAATTATTCAACGTAATGTCGTTATAATAATTTTTTAAATCAGTGAACGCTCTCTCGTGGTGTGCAATCAGCTCAGACAGTTGCTTATTCTTTCTCTCCTCGACTTCAGCTATTTCTGTTCTGTGCTTTATCGTCAATTCAACTTTAGTTTCTTGTAGCTTCCGCTCGGCTTTATCTTCAATCTGCCGAGCCCTCTCATCAAAATCCGATCGATTCTTCGATTCTTCTTCAGCGTGCATCAACTTCGCACGCCGCAGTTCATCTTGAGCTGCTAGCATCTTCTCGCGAATTTCCTGTCTCAAATTTCTTTTATCATTGAGAAGTTCTAACTCTTGTTCGGTGAATTCTTCCTTAGCTGCTTTCAACGCTACTAAGTTTTCAGCCCTTAAAGCAGCTGCAGCCGCTTGTTGCTCGTATTTCAAATGCTTTATTTTTTGCTTCTCTGTTTCCAAAAGCGCTTCATTGTCCTCTTGAGCCTCTTCGGTAGCGCGTTCCCTATTCCTTAGTTCAGCTTTCGCTTCTTCTAGCTGCTGTCGAGTTATTTCCCAGAATGTTCGTATTTTGTCTCTCTCTAATTGGAAATAATTACGTTCCTCTCTCTCTTTATCTAGCTCTTCTTTTACTTTAAGCGTGAACTGCTCGAGTTTCTCACGTGTCATCTCAGATGTGTCCACTCCATCGATAATGATTGCTGAAAGTTATTGAACAGAAATATTATTAATGATAAACACAAGTTTATAAAATTACATTTTAAATTAGTATTTAGTAATGCAACGATACAAAAGATGAAATAATAAGTAGTTTTGCAGAGATATTTCCAAAAAAATATGACTTGGGGACCTTCGAAAAAATATCATAGGTACCTAGCTCTAAAAGCCAGCAACGCAAAAAAGTAAGTAATAGTAAAAAATCAGCCCATTATAATAACTATATATATAATATATATATATACATTTACTTATTAAATAAATAAATTCTCCATAATTTTATTTTTATTTTTACTGTTCAAACAATTCATTTATTTTAATTTGTTTCAATTAGGTATTTTAATTGGATATTTTATACTGGTGGTCAGAACTTTTTCTTTAATGATATATGTGTGTTTTTTGTGTGTGTTTCTGGATACAGCTAGGCCCTACCCTTTTTTAAATTAAAATTTTATCTTTAATATTTGTGTATCTTAAATTTTGTTGTTGTTTTGTTTTTGTAAGTTATAAAATGCAAAATGCATTTATAATTTTATATGTATAAACATTACTCTGGAATACCTAACTTGCTTTATATAAAACAGTAAATAACTGTTGAAGATATATAAATATATTTACCTGGCGCCTTTTTTCCACCGCCTTTTCCTCCTTTTGGAGGCTAAAAATAAACAGATATAAAATTAATACGAAGAAATAGTTAATTCGCGAGGCATACAGTCGTAACCGATTATAATGACATTGTTTACAACGGCCGATCGGTTATTACAGCCAGATAGTAAGATCCTATCCGAATCTCTAGTAAATTATTTAGTAGATATACCACCAAAGCAACATGTTAAACCAACCGATAGCATTGTAATGCATGTTATATGTTTAACTTTCACATCGGGATCTGCGTTTCATTGAATACTCCGAAGCTGTAAGCAGCTAAAACTACAATAATAATTATATTTACTTACCATTTTATTTTTAAAATATTACCAATTTTTCAATAAAATAAAATGATATAAAAAATAAGCGGTTTAGTGTCACCAAATGCCAATTTTCGATGGTTACTATCAACAACTGGTTGTCATAGCAACCGTGTATAATTCGTTACCTTGCACAGAGTATAAATAAAATGGGAATTTAGTGTAAAATTTCTTGGATAGACTTATGGAGGTCTCTCTCTTATGTTTTGTAATTTAATTCATTTGATTTTTTGTAAATTTTCATATATGAATAAAGCTGTAATTGAATGAATGTAAATATAATCTCTTTTCATTATTTAAAAGCTTTCCTATTTATAATTTATATGTTATATCATGTTTGTCTTTGGTTAAAATATTGGTTCACAGTTATACCTAAATTGTATTTCTCTTAGAATTATGTTTTATATTCTTCTTGTTCGATAACCTGGTATTGAAATATTAAATATTATGGAATACCTCTATGAAGGTCCGAAGGGGTGGTCTATATCCAGCATTGCACATACTACGGCTGAAATGATGATAATGAACATATCGTTAGTAATTTAAATATCATCGAACTGACACTGGCAAAATTGTGACCACTAGTCACAGAGGCCACAAAATAAGAAGAGGACTTATAAGAGGGTGCAGCCTTAGACTAGCTGTTTTAGATTAGACTTAGACTAGCTGTGCTTTTTTACCAGTATCAGTATGATGATATTTACGTAAATAACGACAGATCATCATCATCATTATTTTAGCCTTAAGACGTTCACTGCTGGACATATGCCTCCCCCTTGGATTTCCATGAAAACCTGTAGGAGGCGATCTGCATCCAGCAGATAATATATTTAAATTTAACTAATTAAAGAGTTTGTATATGCTTAAAAAGTTAATACAACCACTTGAAACTACTTGACAAGCTGCCAAGTTATACATTGCCTATAAATGTCACTTTCGCGCCATCAATTAAACTATTGTCATTTTGCATGTTGTGCAAAATCAAAATTCTTTCGTATAATGTAAAATTAATATATTAAAATTAACACTGTCCATTTCAAAATGCTACACGAACTTCTGAATTACACATTGTATAGCGGCAGTTTCCTCAGCCTCGTATTAATAGATTACATACTTGGAAATGGATTTGTGGAAATGTTTCAGCGTGTGGCGTGCAAATTTGTCTGTTTCGTTAGACGATCTATCCGTGAAGAGGAAAAGCTTGGAATACCAACACCAGATGAAGTTATAAGCTTGCCATTCTTGATAACTGAAATAATGTTACTTGGAATATCTGTTGTTGTAAGTGTTTTATCTTTTCTACCCGTGGCAGAGCCTTGCTGAAGCATTTGCTGACGCACTAAATGAGCCGGCGCGTCCGAATTGATACCAGGGACTAATAGATCATCGTGAAACGTTACTTGTACTCTTGTACTGTGTTTCGCTGAGTGAGTGAGCATATCGGAGGGATGTAAAATGCCGTTTAAGCGGTGTAAAAAGCCGGCAATATAAACAATGCGTGGGCTCTGGTGCGGTATCCTTAATACCTCAAAAAATATCTGGTAGGTTAATATACGAAATACTGTATGTAGTAAGTGCAAACACAAAAAAAATTACACATCTCCCACCCGTGGGAGAGTCATGCTGCAGCATATGCTGATGCTCTAATTGGGCTGGCTCGTGACACGACGGCCATACAAAATATTTAAAGTGAAACGGTAGTTGTACTTGAAACGGTGCTTCTGCAATGTTTCGCTGAGTGAGTGAGGATATCGAAGATCCTTAAAATGCAGTTTAAGGGGTGTAAAAAGATGGCAATAGAACCAATGCGCGGACTGTAGCGCGCTTATTCATGGGTGACGGCGTTCTCTTACCGTCTCTTACCGGAGACCCACCTGCTCTGTTGTCTGCTATACTTTAAAAAAAACAAATTGTTTCTCGATTTCTCGCTGTCGGTCAGAGTGGCCTTTACAGCTTAACGTTGTCATGGACCGAGCTTACGGGCTCGCTTAGTGTTTTTCGCGACTAGAGCAAAGGCATCTGCTATAGGACTCGAATCTCGGTATGTGCCGTCACGGGTCATTTTTGATAGTTGATAGCAGTGCCTATGCTGTAACTAACTGTATATGACGCCATATTGTGGGTATTGTGTAATAGATGTGAAGTTAAGATTATTAGTAATGTAAACTTGTTTCACTTTCCTAATGAACTCAGACATAGCCCCGCCTACTTCAGTTTGGTTCATCGTGACGCAAGTTCGGGCTAGTTTTCGATTTAGCCTCAGCGCCGAGCACGCATACAGATTTTTTTGATAGAATTGGCAAATGAACAGGAGTCTTACCTAGGATGATGAGTGGTCTTCCGCCCATGGACACTTCTTCACGTTCTTTTGAAGGCCCGTTACTTAAAAAAGGCTTTTTCAATTACAGTTCCTTAATAAATACAAACAAATGCGATGCCGGGACAAAATTGACGAGCTACTTAAGGACAGCCGGGATGCGCTACGGGAGACGAATGAATTCCTTGAAAGATGGCGTTTGCGCAGAGTGAGTTGAGTTTCTATGTAACATACACGGTACATTACACATAAAAGGTTTGGTTTGGTAAAAAAATCATGTGTTGCTCTAAATATAAAGATATTTTAGTACTTCCATACACACAACTTATGTACAAATTATTAATTAAATAACTTAGAACACAACCATCTTGTTCTCAACTAAAAATAAAGTACGATATTTAAAATCTATTAATAAACAATTCCTTATAATATTTCTTTGACGTCTGCCAAATTCACTCCTATAGATTGTTTTACTCACAACCAGCGTAGCTTTCTATTGATGAAAATTATCAAGATCTGTTCAGTAGGTTCAGAGATTACCCACCTAAATTTACACAATTTTAAAATTTACCACAAACACACAAACTTTACCTTTTTATTATATTTGTATGGCTTCATTAAATAATGATCATTATTGTGTAAATCAGTATTTAACTAAAATGTAAAAAAAGTAACAGTACATGTTGTACAAGATTGTACCTTATTAGTTAATCTTTGATCGTAATTGTCAAAACAAGCGTGGATTGCAACGCGGTTGCTCATGGGCGGCGATGATCCCTTACCAACACAAAGAACCGTTAGTTCTATTGTCCGCTATTTTTATGTATATACAATTATAAATATTAGGAAAGCATACGAGCAGGCGCTTCACCTAGGCATATCGGTCCACCACCCATGGACATCCCCAGCCCTGGCTGCGCCGTAGCTGCGTTGTCGGCCTAACATAGTAGGAATGGAAGGGTAACTGGAGAAATAGAGAGAAGGAGGGAGAATTGAGCTTCCGGCACTTCCTACACCGTACGAAAGTCGAGAACCAAATGTGAAGTCCTTCTCCACGTCGGTATCCTGTGGGATAGTGGCTGAAGGCCTGCCCATTTGGCTGAATCCAACAGCGAAGGCACTACCACTTATGCCTGCGGCGTACACACCGTAATAGGCTGAAGATTCACGTTATCTCTATGTGAAGTATTCGCCACAATGTTGCCGCAAACCTTCACTATAGTCCAGTGAGTGGTTGCCAAGTTCTTTGGTTTCATAGACCCTTTCAAGATTTTGCTGGATCCGGTGGACATAGATCCGGTGCAGCTAAATTTCTATCAATTTCTAAATCTCGAAATAAGTGAAGAATAAATCTTTAAGATTAAGACTTCCAATGACAACTTAATTATATTCTAAAAAAAGGTTAGAATTGATTGTCAAGCCAATTTTTTAGCTTCACTATCGAAACGAAATTAATTTTAATGCTTACGTTCCTAGATCCCCATTTTTTGCTACGCCTAATGTAGACCGCGTTGAGTCACCAGTGGGTTCTTGGGGGTCCAAGTGAACCACTTTAGGAATTACTGCCGTAGACCGAAGAGGAAGTTGATCGCCCGAATTTTTATCGAAATGTGTGCGACTCATACATTACATAATTAGTTTCTCCCCACGATAGTCCAAACCGAGTTTCGAGTCTCGCAGGAGGCGCCCTTGTGCTAATCGTAAAAGTGCTAAATTCTCGTTCTCGTTCTCCTAAAAGCCCGTGATAAAGCTGTCAGGACCGTATGGTCAAACATTAAGATAGCAATTCACAAAAAATACATTACATAATACCACTTGCTACCAGTTTTTAAAAGCACACATTAGTAACCCACGAATGGATGTTGGAGCGGTCGTAATATAATTTACAGCTCAATTGGCAGAGTGCAACTGACACCTATTTGGATGAGGAGCCACAAGAAATCAAGCCTTACAGATTAGAGGTGCCTATTTTACATATGGCTATTATAGATGTAAGTGATATAGAGCTTTATATATTTTATCGCGTAGCGGACAACGGATCAGGGTCTCCTCTATGGTAAGAGATCACCGCCGCCTATGGGTATGCACAACACAAAACAATCCAATAGTTATCCGCTACAACGCCTCAATCTTTACGTTTTTTATACTATAGCAGACAACGAAGCAGATGAGTCTCCTATATGGTAAGAGAACACCGCCGCCCATGGACAACCACAGCACGGACTGCGCATTGGTTGTGTTGCCGGATTTTTGCGTCGTTTAAGTGGCAATTTTAAGGGTTTCCGATATACTTATTCTGCGAAACACAGTAAAAGTACCGTTTCACGCTTAGTTTTCTGTGAGCCCGTGGTATTCAGACGAGCCGGTCAAATTAGTGCTTCAGCATATTCTTCAGCATGGCTCTCCCACGGGTGAAGTTATTGTCTAAGACCGTAAAAGCTTTAAAAGAAATGTGTTGATTGTAATGCGAATTTTTTAGTAGTTTACGGAAGACCTGTAGTTTGAGTAGTTATCCTTATATTGTTATGTTAAAGTATTTTTAATTTTTCGTAATATTTGCTATATTTTTTAAATTTCGTTATATTTTAGACACTGGGAACAACTCGAAGTCAGCCGGAGCGCGGTGATGCTGGTGATACCATAAACATCACCGATTCAACTCTGCTCTCGATCACATCACTGCTCGATGATGACTTTGATTCGGCGACGGAGATGACCAGTGATGATAACATCAACAAAACGTTGGAACAATCGATTTCCGAGTTCAAAGATCGCTTCCTATGGGATGTGATGGAGGAAGATGAGTAATTGTGTTTTTTTTTTGGTTTGTGAATTTCTGTCTATGTAGTGTTCAATAGAGGGATATAATTTCATTGTTTGTTTTATTATATAGCAAAGAACGGGACCGGTACATACTGTGTACAACAGTATTGAACCGCACCCACAATCAGTCCAATTACTCATTTATTTATTGAACGGCATTAAAAGCCGGCAACACAACCCAAAAACACAAAAAATACATATAAAAAGCACAATTGATACCATGTATGTAATTAAACGAATTCAAGCAAGTTTATATTTATTATTATTATATCTTTACCTTTATTTTTAGGTTTATTTTTATAATGAAAATACGATAGTTATATATTTTTACGTCTATAAACTTAATGAAAAAAAATCTTTAATGTTATATTAAATAGTTTTAACTTTTGTCTAAAAATACCCATATAAAGACCGCTGTATGTCTAATAATCGAACAAAGTGACTAAATCATAGGTTCCAAAGCCATAATCCCTCAAAGCGACCACACTTTTAGTGTCAATTCGCAAATACAGTAATCCGATGATATTAATTTAACACCCCACGTCACATTATCATCCCTAAGCTCATTTTAATAAGGTCTCAATTATTTTGTGACATTTTAGCCTCTATTGCGCCGTGATAAAGATGGGTTTTTATACAATATCACTTTGATGTGATTAAGGGTGTCCAATATGACGGGAAATAATTAGTTATGTAGTGCCTTAGTGTTTAAGAAGCTTACTGGAAAATTGTTTTTCTCATATTTTCACAATAATAATGTATTTATAGCTGTTTATATGGAGTTTTTGTGAATGTCTTGTTCTTTTAATTAAAAGAAGAAAAGTCTGAGGGTATTTTGAATGGATATTTTTAATTATATTACAGACAATGGGAGTAGGCGAGTCACCATTTGGTATGAGATTACCGCCACCCATGTAAAAGTCCCGAATCCCGGTCAGGACAGTTGTAATTTAATTAATAATATTCGGTTTCTGGAAGGGCTTGACAGTAGCCGGGCGAGTGTCTTAATACTTTCGCACCTGTGGGAGAGCCATGCTGACGCACTAATTGGGCCGACTCGTCCGAAGTGATATCACCGGCTCACAGAATACTCAGCGTGAAACGGTACTTGTACTGTGTTTCGCAGAGTGAGTGAAGATATCGGAGGCCCTTAAATGTGCCACTTCAACGGTGTAAAAGCCGGCATCATAACTAATGCGCGGACTATTGCGCGGTTATCCATGGGCGGTGGTATTCTTTTACTACATAGGAGACCCATCTGCTCCGTTGTACGCTATACCTCAAAATATTTTAAAAAAACTACACTTTTTTATTGGCGATTAGTGTATCCCACAATGCAGTCTATAATTTAGTGAGTCTCAAACAAACGACACGTGTGGATACAAGCATTGTCGGTGATTACCCTCCTTCTTTCGAGTAATTATGGTATAATATACTACTTATAGTCAAAGAGCTATTGATAGACTCGTATAAATCTAAATTAAGTATATATTTTATGTCTGTCCCTGGAAGAAACTGGTTGCAGGTCGCCTCCGATAGGTATGCATAGAGGTCTGAAAGGGAGGCCTATGTC